>PVJC01000901.1:0-106664 GCA_004026665.1 Murina feae | reverse complement strand
CTCAGCCCTGCCCCCTCCCTCACACTCAGCCCTGCCCTCTCCCCTACACTCAGCCCCCCCTTCCATCTCCCTGAGGTTCTTCCATCCTGACCTGCAAGGTCATTCCTCTGGCTTGGTGGATGCTTCTCTTTTGGTGACAAGTTGGAGAGAAGCAAAAAACCCCATTAGGTCTCTCTGCTCAGAGTGTGTTTCCAACAGAGCACTTATAGGGGCCATGCAGAAAGGGAAGGGATGGGTGTGCTGACAGCTGCACAGCTCCCGCCTGATAAAGCAGTGCATCCTTTCCCGTCTGACCCACATGCGTGTGCACTGCCTCTGCCAGGTCCCAGGGGCTCAGGCACCATAAGCCCAGACCCCTTCGCTCCATGGCCCATCTGTGGCTGTGGCTCTCCCTGCCTCCAGGCCGCACAGCCCTGTCCTACAAGTGCACGGGGATGGGGGGGGGGGCGAGGAGCGAAGAAGGAGGCTTTCTCCGGGGGGGCTTCCTAAACAGGAGTCTGTATCCAGTCTGCACCACTGCCCCTCCACCCGCCCCCCACCCCCCCTCCACATCCTGCCTCCTTTCTCAGCACGTAGTCCAGACCAACGTCCAGGAGGCCTGGCTGCCCGCCCAACGCAGCCCCTCGCTCTCCTGCTTGCAGGTGCCATGGCATTGCCCTCTCCCTGGTCACCCCAACACCTTTTCGAATCTCATCTTCTTTGGATCCCAGCCCCACCGTGTCTCCTCGCCCGGCCATGATGCCTGTTTTAGCTCCTGCATGAGCCGGGTTCCTCCCCGTCTCAGGGATTTGCCGATGCTGTTCCCTCTGATAGAACTGGGCACACACTATCCTTATCTATGAAAGCTGCAAAGGGAGCAGGTCTCTCCCCTGGCCGGGCTGAGGCAGCAGGACGTCAGTATACACCACCCAGCTGCTTCCTACCCGCTCTCCCCTCTGCTCTCACCTCCTTCCTTACCTCCTGGCTCCCCTCCCTGGCACCTGCCCCTCCTTTCCTCCTCCTCCACATATGGCACCTGCCCTTCCAGGTCTTGCTGCCTGTCCCTGTCACATATAGAGTAGGTTGGCACTCCCTTGGTTTTTGCATCCCTTCCCCTCCATTGCCCACCAGCCAAACAGAAGGTGTAAAAGGAGGAAGAGAATATCTAATGAATTGATTTGTCCTGTTACATACGCACCCACAGGTCTGTCTGGTGACTGACACAGCTGAGTGTGGCACATTCTGTAAGCTTCACGACACTCACATGGCCTCGTGGATGCTTTATCCACTCTGTGTGCCCAGCGCCCAGCATGGTGCCAGCGCATAAACATTGGCAGCATGAATATTATGTTTCTGCAGTGGCATTCATTACTGATCTCCATGTACGTGTGGGGAGCCCCTGACTATCCAGGGAGCAGAGACCTAAGGTTTTCTGTTTCTCTCCAACATTTGAGCGTCATGGGGTGTGATGAGAGATTCGGTCTTTGTCCCCAGTTTCTGAAACTCTTGGAGTTTCCTGAGGGAGAAGGGCTGTAGGAGCATCTTTTGTTCTAAGGAGGTGACTTTTGGTGGACCTGTGAAGAGCGTCGGGATGGGGGCTGGTCACCAGAAGGACCAAGACTTGATTGAAAACTTGGAACTTCCCACCTCACCCTGGGCTCCTGGGAAGGAAGAGAGGCTAGAGCTTGAGCTCACTCACCAGTGGGGAATGACTTAGTCAATGTGCCTCTGTATTGAAACCTCCATAAAGACCCCTAAACTACTAGGTTAGGGGCTGGTGGACACATGGTGGTGCTGGGGGGAGGGGCCCCTGGAGAAGGCAGGCAGCTCCATGCCCTTTCCCGCACCTGGCCCTGTGCGTCTCTTCCGTCTGGCTGTTCCTGAGCTGCGTCCTTTACAATAAGCATAAATAACAAGTAAACTCTTCCCCTGAGTTCTCGGAGCCGTTCTAGTAAGTGAAGGACCCTGAGGAGGTGGTCATGGCAGCGCCCACAGCCAGTGTGTGAGAAGGACTGGTGGCCCAGGCCTTGCAACTGTCATCTGCCCGGGAGAGTCTTGTGGGACCAAACCCTTAACCTGTGGGGTCTGTGCTAACGCTGGGTAGTTAGTGTCAGGAATGCATTGGGCTGCTGGACGCCCAGTTATTGTTGGAGAATCAGAGAACCGGTTGGAGAGGAAAACACCCTTCAGACTCACCATAGACTGTTGCACATGCCTGGCCTTCTTAACCTGGTACAAGCATTAGTATCCAGAACAACCAGCCCAGCCTGGGTTAGACTCCTCCTTTCCAGCAGGGCGTCCTCTGAAACTGGGGTGATGGGGAGAACATCTCCCTTTCTTCTCCACTCCCCCATCGTCACCCCCCTCCACACCCCACACCCAATAGAGATGAGGAGCAGGACTGAACAGCATGAAAGATGTGGGAACGTCCCCCCTGAATGATCCCGCTAATGGTGAATTGATGGGATTGAATACACTCAAGTGGGAAATGATCCAAATATATGCTAATGAAGCTGAATATGCATTATTTAGACTAAAACAAACTAACTGCGAGAGTCAGGAAATAAAGTAGGTGAATTATTAGTTTGGCAACTCAAAGAATTGGAAAACTCAAGCACCGTTCCAGAGATGGGAAGAGGCAGGCAGGAAAATGAGGTTGATGAATTCCAAACTAATTAACTGCAAGTCACGTCGATGGGGCCCTGGAAGATGCCACCCCGACTCCTTCAGATCGCTTTCTTTTTGTAGGAAGCACTGTTGCCGTGCACTTTTCTTGTTGTCACTCCCTCCATGTGCTCTCCTGGAAACATGGTTCTCACGGAAGAAAGAAAACCATGAACAGACCTCAGAGATCCAGAGACAGGAGACAGGGCTACTTCAGCCACAGTGGGGGGCTAAGTATTGCAGAGGGGACCTTCTCAACTCTTGGTTGTTAAAGAGAATCCTCCTCAGACTGAAGAGGAAAGCACGCCTGGATGAGAGGGAACTGACGCTGCGATGGGAGAACCTAGGAGAACATGCCTTGCTGTCCAGAGGCTAGAACTCGAATGACCTGGCTGAATTGCGCTGCAAGGCACAGAAGATCACAAATGAGGTCCCCATGAGACCCTGAGACAAAGGTGGCACGAGGAGGGGGTTTGAACACAGAAGGTGACCTAGTGTTTTCCACAGATGGAGCCTATAAATTCTAAGGAAGAGTCGCAGGTTCAATTCTTAAAAAGTAATAGTGTGTGAGATTTTGGGAAAGTTAGCAGGAGCAGCGTGGGTTCACTGTGGACTTAATCTTTGCCAGAAGGACACCTCCGTGGATGAACACTCTCCTGATCACCATAGAAAATAGCTTCGTCCACTCCACTTACCCCTCCCCATTCCCCGCCCCAGCTTTATTCTTCTCTATTGCATAGCACTCAATACCAGCTTCTTTTCTTCTCCCCCTACTGAATGGTAAGCGCCATAAGTCCAGGTCTTTACCTGGCACACGGTATGGGCCTCAATAAATACCTCCCTCATTTCACACTAACCTCAGTCCCTTAGGCAGACCTGTCCCCACCTACTTACCCCTCACAGAAATGCTGAAACAGAGTGGAGGGGAGTCCGTTGGCCTTACTGCTCATGCCCTGATCTCTCGGGCACATCCCTGCCACTAGGAACTACAGCCCCGGTGGGCTCTGAATAGTTACGTTGATCATTCCTCATCCCATAGCGGGGCACAGGGAAGGGGCGGAGGAGGGAGAGCAGCCCAGGGAAGGAACAGAAGCCCGAGGGGAAGGCCAGCAAACTCATGGCTCACCTGTCTAAGGGCAGGGGAAATGAAGACAGAGTTAGTGAATTCTGACTCATAGTCCCTTCTACTCGACCTGGCTGCCCGTGAACTTGGAAGTGATGTTGGAGAAAAGTGTATAAGATACACGCATGACTTCCCAGCCTCAAGCCAGCTAAAGCATGCAGGGAACGGGATTTGGCCACTCAGTGACACGTGGGGGGATTCACTGGCCTGTAGATGAACCAGGGGGAAACAGATCATAACAAGGAAAATGACGGCAGAGGAGAGAGATCTGAAAAAAAGTCAAGTTGATGGCCAATCGGAGATGACATCCTTCTTTCAGAAGATGCCAACTGTGTGGAACGCGTTACCGTTAGGTCACACCGTGTCCTTGGCAACATGGAAACATTCCCCCGTCAGCGGTCTGTTCAGGCAGCGCGTGGATGAGTGTGGAACAGTGCGCACGCTGATGAAAATATTTCTCTGGGTGACGGGTGGGGACGGAGGTCTGACACCTGGAGCAAAGTGAGGCCACCTGTGGGAGGGGTGGGGCGTGGCTCACATCGGGGAGACGCTGCTCACAATCAAGACCCCGACACTGCCGGGATTTGTCACCTGGGCTCACGCAAGCTGCCAGGATGTTGAGGAAGCAGCGAGCTCAGCCCGCGCGGTGACAAGCTGTGTGCGCGTAGGCTTTGTTCTCTAGTCACACAAGAGGGAGAGCTCCGGTGGAAACAGAGTGTAACAGGCTGCAGGGTGAACAGCACATGTGTTTCTACATATTGGATGTGATCGTATCAGCATCCAAATGTGTCGCTTGGCGTGTTTCGATTATTCGTGCCAGCAGTGATTTGGGGTTCTCCGTGACCTCTTCCCCCTCCGTTATCCTGGTATGTTCATTCCGCGTAGATTCACGTGCCAGGCAGGAGGCCACAGAGGCCACAGTGAGCAAGTTGGCCTGGTACCTGGCCTTGGAGTGGTTATAGGTGAGAGCTGCCTGTACACGCTCCAATGGGAGTGACCAGGTGTGACGCGCCCCCCCCCCCCACCTCTCTACTCCTCTTCAGAAATGTTCAGCATGAAAGGAAAAGGTAGATCTTCTTTAAGAGGTGGATTGGATGATATGAAGTAGCTGTTTGGGGGGAAAAAAGAATCTTATTTTAGCCAAGAAGCTTCCCAATGGAAGAGGTGCCACTGGCTGGAAAGTGGTCATCATGGCTGTCGGACCGTCATTGGCAAGAAAAGCCCTGAGAGTGTGGCCGCCGGATCCTCTGACTTCTGACCCCTAGAGAGAAAGGACACAGGGCTCCATGTGTCCCTGGTAGAACACCCCAGAAGTGCTGGGGTGTCCCCTACACCCCTACCCCAGCGGAGGAGAGAACTGTGACACAACCAGCTCTCCGAGGATAGAGCAGGTTGCTCCTTGCTTGGGAGTGGCATTCACTGAGTGTCCAGAGATTGGGCACTCACCAAAAGCCAGGGATGGTTTTCTACACCCGGAAGGTCCATAGCCTGATACAAACTACAACAAGATTTAGATCATCAATCAAATTGGAGTGAAGTTAAATTGGCAGGAAGTTGTTAGCATCAGAATTCACTGCTAAGGGGCCTTTGTCTCTGCCCTGGAGGGAGGACCAAGCTGGGAGGCCAGGAGATGTGGGATGTTGGCCCCAAGGATAGAACTCGGTTGCCCAGGGAGGGGAGAGCTGATGGATCCAGGCTCCAGCAGCATTCAGGCCGGAGCTGGGTCCTGTCTCAGGGGCAGGGCAGGGCAGGGACTGATGGAGCCTTTGGAGCATCCAGACAGGACCAGGCTCGACAACAATGTGATGGACAGTCCACTCCTGAGAAATGGGGGCTGACAAGAGTGGGGTCAGCCAGTCAGCCCAGCTCGCCAGCTGGGAGACAGGCACGGTTCCTTGCCAGCTGCTGAAGACACCGCATCTGGGACCTAGACAGAAGGGATGTGCACGCCACGCTGTGGGACGGGGTAGGAGATGCTCTCGTCTGGTCCTGATGCCAAATTAGGAAGATGGACTCTCCCACAGATGTCCCAGCTCCAGAGCATATGGCAGCAGAAAGCACTCCTCCATGGAAGCAAGGACACCCGTTTCTTCACCATCGTTGGGATCCTCATGAAGTTTGCAGCCTTGTAAGAGAGAGACAGTCAACAAGCAAACGAACTCATGGGAGATGACAGATAATGATCGGATGTGTTAAGTGCTCTGAAGGAAATGAATAGTGAAAGCTAACAGGGTGACCAAGCCTTAAAGAAGGTGATCAGCGAAGGTTCTTTGAGGAGGGTGAGGTTTAAGCTGAGACCCGCAGAATGATGGGGACCCCCTCATGCCTCCCTTTAGAGGAGACCGGCACTGGGATGAGCTTATTTCAGCAGAGACAGAAGGCTGGTGCCGCTATTTCTATTCAGCTTTGCTCTTTATTGCATTTCCCTGTTTATCCTGTTTTTATTAAGTGTCATCTCAGGTCTACTACAATAACGTGACAAATTTGCTTTGTAGAGAAAGACCGTGCTTACGGAAACACGTGATAAATGCTTGGAGTCCCAACAGACGGTGGAGGGGAGACCCTGCTGAATCTGGGCAGGTTTCTCCACCTCTCTGATTCCGCTTCCTCCTCTACACGTTGAAATTCATAACGATGGCATCTGTCCCATAGGAAAGATTTTAGGATTCAGGGCATAACCTAGATAAAGCGCCGATTAGCCACCTGGCACATAGTAAGTGTTGACTAAACGTGAGCTGCTCTCCTTATGATCGTGATCCATTCAGCCGATTCAACTCCGATGCTCTCTCCTCCAGGAAGTGTTCTCTGACATCTGTACCCCCAAAGCTGACTAAGGTGCCCCTATTCTCTCTTTCCTTGAGAATATCCTGACCTTACCTCCATCACGCAGCACTTTCCTACTTCATGATTGGGGACAGTGAAGGGCCTGCTATGGCCAAAACAGAGAGTATGAGATAATGAGGCTAAAGAGGTACGTTTTGGTTTTGTTTGTTTTTTTCTAGGCTGAATTCCCTGGGTGATGGGAAGCCAGGAGAATTGTGAGGAAGGGTGTGGCCAGCTGGCCCTCCATCATGTCCCACGGGCTGTCTGTATGTGTGCACTGATGAGCAGAACGCTGCTCTAAGTCCTGTGTTGGGAGCCAGCGGTTTTGCGTGTCCCCACCATGTCAGCCAGACCACTGCCACTTTGCTCCGACACACCTGGTGTACAGGTGACACCCTCCTTCGCTCACCTGGCAGCCACAGGAAGAGGCTTGTGTGATGATGTGCAGTTTGCTCAGGTCCCTCAGACCTGCATCCCTGGTGGAGGGAGATGTGGGCTACACCGTGGCCGTAGGAGGTCCTTGTCTTGTTGCAGATGCATTGCACACTCAGAGGCGTCTTACGGGTTCTTTGGCATCTGCCTCCCTGGCCCTTGCCTCCACTCACCTCTTCCCCTTCCCCCACCCCAAGTGGGTGGCTGCTTCTCCTTCAAGACACACTTTGAAGGAGCCTCCAAGGGGACTGCAAGGCCGGCCCAGCTGTGCAGAGGCAGTTCCCAGCCAGCAGGCCTGGCTCCGAGCCTCGGAGCCCCTCCCAGCCCCCTCTCTTTGAACAGGACAAGTGGCCACGTGCCAGGTCCAGGAGAGGCCTGGCGCCGCCACCTCTGCTCTCTGTCCTCCCTCACAATTCCAGAGGCGGAATTCTTGACAATCTCTTTTTCTCCTTAAATCTGTAAAATCAGGGACCAGAGGGCAAACTGGGGCTCCGGGGCTCCAATTATCTTTCCCCCCTGCCTCTCAGGGCGCCTCGCGCTCTCCCGCCCGGCTCCACGCAGTCAACAGCCTCTCTGGGAACCTGTTGAAATCTATTACCGACCTTTGGTCTCATCACCACAAAGGAGCTTTCTGCAGCTCAGGGATGGATTAAACAGAAATGAATTGACTGATGGAGGCTTTCTGACCCTCTCCATTCTCGCCTCCCTTTCCCCCTTCTCTCTCTTTATTGCACTTTTATTTATTTATTTTTTTCTACAGAAAGCCAGCTGGGCTGAGCCAAGATAAGGCAACATGGCCCCATTGGGCTGAGGTCACAGACACCTGCATGAAATTCACTTGGCTCATTTTACAAACTAGGACACGGGCGCTTCTGAGGAACGGGGGCCTGCTAGCTCCAAATTCATCGTGTCTGGCAAAAGAGAAAATAAGACAAAATGAAAAGCCCATAAGGTTGAACCGTTAAATATTTAGGGCTGGTGATGAACAGCGTGTCATAATATTTGTTGGATTGCATTTGCTATTCAAGGCATCTTTTCCACTTAAGGCCTCGGTTTGGGGAGGTAGAGGGGGGAAACCAGAAGAACTGGGTTACGTCAAAAATGAAACGTGGGCTTTAATTTAACCTCAAAAGACAAATCTCGCTGTCGGTGTGGCCTGGGCTGCACGGCTGTTAGCGCTCTGGAACGGGGGTCTCCGCCCCCCTGGAGCCTGTCTCTCCGTGTTCACGCACAGCTCCATGGGTAATTAAGCAGATGCTCTTCGACATTCCACTTAAATTATCAAATGTCAGGACGTGACACTTTATTTGTATGTTTTCCTTGCTTAGCTATTCAGGCAGAATCTGGGGAAGGGACACGGATCTGTTCAGCCCTGGGAAGGAGCTGCTCTTTGTAGTGCTGCCTAAAATTCTCCTCTCAGAGGGTCACTTCTCTGGCTTATTACCTCTTTTCATGCAAATTCCCCAGGAGAACCCATGCAGATTCAGTTGTCTGATCAGAGGGAGGTTAATCAGATCTTCTCTTGAGAGCCACAAATGAGAATGACTACAAGAACTTGGAGAGTAGGTGAGGTGGGAGGCCCTGGCAGGGGCCTGGGAGTAGATTCCTTCCCAACAGGCCTGGAAGATACTGCTACAAAGAGAGGGACTGGGTGGCAGAGGAGAAGCAGCAAGGGAGGAAGCGGGAAGGAAGGAGGGGCCTCAAGGGTGTACATCGTGTGTAAATGACAAAGTTTACCTGAAGCATATACCACCTCCCCAATCCTCCAGCCTCCAACCCTCATCCCCACCCCCCTCTCCACAGTGCTAGCCATCTAGTCAGAAAGTTTGTACTGCTCAGGAGACTTGCCTTTTTGACAGGAGCCAATGGCCAGGGCAGAGGAGAGAGTTGAGCCTTCCTAACATCAAAGTAGGGCCCCAGGAATGCCTGGGGCTGCCCCAGGAATCACTGTGATCAGGCATCTGCAGGAAATGGTCTTAAGGATGTCTGTCCAATCACTACCCAAAGTATTATGCAGTGACCTTGTGTGTCAATGAGCAATGACCTTGAAAATTGGTGAGAACTTGGCCTAAAGCATCCATCTCTAGTGACCTTGAAAAGCAGCCAACAGTGACCTTGGAAATCAGTGAGTAGAGATGTGGTGAATTAGTAGTGATGACTTCCCCCTGGAGGGCTCAGAGAGGCCTGGAAGCAGCAGGTCAGCCCTAGGGGCCCAAGTAGGCCAGGCTGATGGGGGCTGAGATCATAGGTGATACTATTGCTCCCTAACCAGCTCCCACCACACCAGCACTGAACTCCCTCGGCTGCTAGGACCCAAGTAGCCTTTTACTGAGCTGCCCAGGGCTCTGGAGAAGTCTGGACCCTGGAGCTGGGCCTTCACCCTCAGTTGCCAGGCTTTTGTGCCCGGCTGAGCCCCAGCCCCTGGGAGGACTACTCCACGTCGCCAGGCTGGAGCCAAGTTCCCAATTTCAGCAGGTTTGTTTGTTTCCATACAACATCTGAGACTTACTGCCACCATCTGGACTTGCTCCCCATCAGAGCCCACTCTCTCTTGCTGGCTGCCAGTGCTGTTATCAACACCAGCCAGGTAGCCTCCAGAAGCTTGGCAGCTGGCATGCAAAGGCCTCAGAGGGCATAACTGGCTCCCTGGGGCAGGGTGTCCGGGAGAACTGGGGGTGGGGGCAGAGCTGGGAGGGAACTGGTTGTGCTGTGTGTATATGCAAGTATGTGTCTGTGAATTCGTGCTGTGTGAGTTCAAGTTTGCCTCTATGTGCTTGTGCCTGTGTGTGCACACGCATGCGTGTGTGTATCTGAATTTCATGTGCCTTTGGGTGGGCAACTGTGTGTCAGTGTAGTGAATGGTAAGAGCACTAGCTATGGAGTTTGCCTGCTGCAGCCTCATTCTATCATCTGAAAAATGGGAGCACGATAATGCCTATCATTTAGGATTGTCAGGAGTGTTGGATTAGATGACCATATTCATAGCTTGGAAATAATGCTTGACATATAGTAAGTGCTCAATACATATGACATTATCCTATAATATACAGAGTGTAGTGTTGTATGTGCATATCTTCATGTGTGTATCTGTTTGTATATGGGTGGTATGTGTGCCTCTGGGTCTCCGTGTGTATCTGGGGAGTAAGTCTGGATGCTTGTGCTTGTGTATTGGCATGCCATGCCCCGTGTGAGTAGGTGTGTGCACGTGTGCTTGGGAGCCAGGCACCTGCTAAATGTTTGTTTTGTTGGACCCCGGGGACCGCAGTTGGCAGAGCTGCCAGCGCTGCATGCCGTGTTTTGACAGCTCAAGCACTGCCTCTGGAAGTGTGAACTTTCTCAGAGTAAACAGTTAATGATATTGTGGTGCCAGCGCTGACCCCCTTGCAGGGCCTCCTTGCAGGCTTCGGCAGGCGCCTCCATCCTGTCCCCCTCCCCCAGCGTGGCACACAGTGACTGAGTTGGCACCCAGTCCACACCCCCATCCCCCCACCCCCACCCCCACCCCTCTCCCAGCAACTGGCAGGCCAGCAGTGGAGGAGAAAAACAACAACTTCTCAGCCCAGCTCTCTATGCCTCCGACATCAGAACCTTGGAGAGCTCCTGAAGCCCATTTGTGTGTGAGGGGAGGGTATAGGGGAGGGGGTCTCCCTGTTTACAGGGCAGAACAGCACTGGGCTTTAGTGCAAGTGCCTCCAGGACTGGGGTTGTGGGGCTCCATCCACCCCAGGTCCCTGGGTCAAGGAAAACCCTACTAGGAATTGGTTAATTTATGCAAAACCTCACTCTTGTCTGAATTGGGTCACAGCGTCTGGGAGCTCTTAAAACTCTAGCAAAAAACCTATTTCATTGATGAAAAAGTAGCCCTTGATCTTCTGTCCCAGCTGTACCCTTCCTGTCCCTCCCTCTAGCAGTGTCTCAGAAATGTGCCCCACACTCTCTGCCTGTCCATAACCAACAGGACTTCATCTTTCCTTTCAGCTATGCATGCACTCGTGTGGGAGCTTTGCGTATTATGTGTCTGTGTGCAGGCTTACTAGTACGTGTGGGTTCCTGGATGCAGATGTGTGCCTGTATGTTTCAGCCAGATGTGTGCATATAATGTATACATGTGTGTGTGATTGGTTATATGCATGCATGTGTGTAACCAACTGCATAGTCATGCGAGTGCCCTTTTGTGCTTACTAGTGTGTCAGAACATAACTGTTTACTCTGAGAAAGTTCACACTTCCGGGGTTTCCCAAAAGCCACACAAGGGCAAGGGGTGTCTGGATACACCCAGATAGGGCTCAGCAGCCACTAGATTACTGACTGAGGGTAAGGACAAGGTCAACATGGGGTTTACCCTGGAAGTCTATGATGTGAGAGAAGCAAGGGTTAGAAGAGAGCCTTGAACACTGTTTCATTCTCCCCAGTTTACAGAAACTGAGGCCTCGCCAGGAACATGGCTTGTGTAGAGGCTGCAGGGGCAGAGCTGGGGCTGTGTCCCATGATCCTGCATCCCATGCAGAGTGCTCCACCTCACCTCCCCCCTCAGAGAGAGGCCGCTGCTTCTGCCTTGAGCCCTCTCCTTGGGCTTCAGCCAATCCAGGTTTCCCAGGTCTCCAGCAAGGCGGGAGGAGACCCTCCAGCCTCTCCTCCCCGAGCTGCCAATCAGCTGAGGTCCCTTTAACAGATGGATCAGGCCTCCTGCCTCCTCACCCCCTGCCGCTCCCGCTGAAGTGATAGAACCTTTCCAGACAGCCCCTGTCTGTGTTTCATTACAAAGACGCAGCCATATTCCATTAATTCCTCATTTGCTGTGGGCAAAGCGCTGATACGTACATTTTTACCTGGGGTGGTTTTAATCAGTTAATTTAACCAGAAACATTAATAATGTATTTCCTTGCCACTCGACTGCCCATCTGTTGAACAACTTACCTGTTGGAGAGCAATGTCACCTCCTGTGACTCAGAGCCCTCGGCTGCCCAAGAACAAGATGAGGTTCTGCATATTTGATGGCTTTGCAGACCAAGGGTGAGGGCTGGGTGCCGCTCCCTGCCCCTCACAGCTTCCCCCTTCCCCTGCCCCCCAGCTGCAGCCTGCAGTGCCACCCACCTTTACCCCCGGCTCCAGACAAGCACCATCACGGCCTTTGATCATCATTTTGTTGGCAGGTTCTGGGTTGCAGGAGAGATTGGACCTGCTTATGGTGAGGAATGGAGGGGGGCTGTGTGAGCAGGGAGGTGCCACTGGCAGACGCATCTGAGCTTCCTGGGCAGGCAGCCGAGCCTCCTGAGCCTCAGTTTCCTCATTTACCTCTTAGATCTACTGGGAGGATTCAGTGATAAAGTCCATGTGAAGGCCAGGCCCAGGGGCCAGGCTGGAGTGTGTGCTTCCATCTGGCGGTGTCCTTCCTCGAGGTTAAATGAGTTCATGGCCCCGCACCATGGACCTTCCCAAGGAGGCTGAAGGCCTGCATGACTCTGGGGAGATGGGGGTGATGTTCAGTACGAGTGACCAGCAATCTGGTGGGGGAGGGGCAGCAGCCAGTCAAAGCGCCCAGTGGGGCCAGGCATCAGCCATGCAGTGGCTGAGTCACAGGAAGTTCAGGGAGGGGAGTCCCGGGGAGGAGGATCCTGAGTGAGGGGTGGAGGCAACTGAGACAGCAGCAGAAGTTTTAGAGGTTTGGGGATGCCGTTTGGCCGAGGGGGACCGGGGCTGCCAGCAATAGCACAGAACCCATGACCTGACCTCCCCAGATCCTGCCTTTCCTGGGCTTCTCCACTTCCTCCTCCTCCCTCAGAAACCACGAAGCAGCTGGAGCTCTGGGTGCACTGTTCCCCTTGGGAGCGTGTCCCGCAGGGACGGGTACTGAGCCGGCTCGGGTCTGTGTCCTGCCGTCCCACAGTCCTGGGGTGACTGGAGGTGGCAGAGCCCCTGTGCCCCCTCCTAGTGACATGGTGAGGACTGGATCCCAGTGCACACCCAGTGTCTGACCATCCAACTCTCATGACCCTCGGCCTGGTTGTGGCCACACAGTCCTCACTCTCTACAGGATCCTGGTGAGCTGCACAAAAGCAGAGCAATACCTATCTACCTAAGCCCGCAAACGTCTTGTCTAAAAGGACATCAAGACCTCACTCCTGGAGGAAAGAGAGAGCAAGTGTCAGGGAGGGCCAGGAGAGACGGGGGGGGGGGGGGGGGGGGGGGGGCACTGTACGGCCGGGGCAGGCAGGATCCCCGCAGGACACCGCAGGGCCAGCTCCTCCGTGGGAGCGTTCCCTCTTGCCTCGGTCTGCTTTGATTTCATACATTCTAAATCACCACTGACTGTGAGATTCATAATTTTATGTACTCCCCTAAGAAAGAAAATATGCCACCAATTAAACTATGACACTGTGCTTTCTTATCGTCTATTGCAAGACCCATCACCATTTCAGGGATGTTAAACCGCAGGGTGGGAGTGTGATTTGTAATCAGTGAAATATGGCAGCAAAACCCTCTAGCTGCCATTTCTCAGCGTTCTCTGTGCACCAAGTTCTCTGCTGTGGGCTGGACATGCAGCACCTCATTCAGTCCTGACAAAACCCTGTGAATCAGGCATCAGTTCAGAGAGGTTAAACAATGTTACGAGGTCACACAGGAAGGCATATACTTCCGTAGTATCAGACCATGCTCATGGACTAGCAAGGTCACCGCCCAGATCTGCAGGTAGGGACTTGAGATACACAGAGTGTGACAGGCTGGTTCATGCTCATGCAGCCTGCAGGAGGCAGAGGAGCTGGGGACAGCTGACCACCTTACCACCCTGCTCTCAGCCAGCAGGGCAGAGCTGAGCCTCAAGCCCGGCTCCATGGAACTCCAGGCTGTGCACCTAACCACTAGGCAGTATTATCTCTTTACCAGAGCAAAGGGCACCAGAGGGCGTGGTTCTGCATCAGCCTCTGCCCACAGGACTCACGCTCTCTCCAGCCCTCCCAGTCCCCCAGAGGCTGGCCCCCAGGGCCCACGCTGCCCCAGGGGCCCATGCGCCACCCCCCCACCCCCCCACCCCCTGGCTGGGCATGGCCTTTGCTCCTGGCTGACTGACAGACACTGAGTCCCACCTCTCCAGCCTCTTTCAGAATTCTAAAAGCCAGTAGAGCGAGTGGGAGCAGCAGGCAGGCAGAGATAAGGCAGAAATGGAGAGGAGAGCTAGAGCTGCCTCCGAAAACTCACAAATTGGTCCCAGAGAGAAATGGAGCCTCTTTTTTGCCCATCAGCTCACTCCCCCAACCATTACCAGGCAAGCAGCGTGCTGGGCCTTGGCTGGAGCAAAACCCAGGCGTGGGTGTGGGGAATGGCTTTGGGGCAGCCATGGCTCCTCTTAGAGGGGCACAAGAGACCCCAGGGGCCAGCCTGGGATCAACCCCCTAGAGGAGAATTGGGCTGAGCACAGAGCTGGTACATGGGAGAGACTTGACCCCCGGTAGCTCCAGGTGGACGGGAGAGGCCAGTACCCACCTGATGCTGGGAGAAGGGGTGGTGCTGGATAGATAGGCCTAGGGCTGGGGACCCGGAATCTGTCTCAGGGCAGGGGACCCGAGATCTGTCTCAGTAGCCCATGGGGATCAGGCCTGGGCAAAAGGTGGGCCTGGCCTAGGACCTATAGATTCAGCGCAGACCTTATTCTGACCCTGAGGCAGAGAAAGCAGAAGGAAGAATCAGAGGCCACGCTGGCACTGGGCCAGTGTTCCTTGTGCATTATATCCTATAAACCGCCCAGCAGCACTGGGAGGCAAAATTCCCATTTTACAGGTGGGAAAACTGACACACAGAGGGGTACCGGCTGGTTAGTGGCTGGACTGGGATGTGAACCACACCAAAGCAGTCTGGCTCCATGCTCTGGTCCTTCTAGGGAAACTGAGGCAGAGACAAGGGAGCCAGGCAGGGGTAAGATAAGACCCCAGAGCCAGGGTACATAATCAGCACAGACAGGCTTCGGGCTGCAGCGACTTCGTTCCCTGCCAGCCCTGCTCAGCCGTCGTCCTACGTCTGGGGCAGGGCTGAGCAGGGGCGGGATATAGGCCTTGCTTTTGAAAACTGGGAGTCAAGCTGCATCCAGCAGAAGCAAGAAGGCCAGGATGGAGCCAGTGTCTGGCTAGGAAGGGTGTTCCATCCTCTACTCTGCACCCGGTGCCTCTCTCCTGGGACCAGGATGCTGACTAGCAGCAGGCAGGGCCTGGGAGGGCCTGGGCACTGCGCTTTCTCACAAGACTCTTCGGCGCCTGCTGGGAGATGCTGCGGAGATGCAGTGTGTCCGCTGTGAGCAGCGCGCTGCAGCACTGGGGAAAGGAGCAGCAGTTCCTTGGTGCATCCTTCTGAGTCAGGACTGAGGAACACGGATGCTGGGGAGGAGTTGGCTTAGCGGGCAGGCCTGCGCATCACACCTGACCCCTGCCTGCTTGCCCAGGTATCCAGGCTCCTTCATGCTCTGCCCTGGCCGTCCCTCTGCCCATTCAGTGATTTTACTCCTCCGCGCAGTCAGCCGCTACTCCCTTTAACACACCGTAGGCATTCAGTGCATCCTGGTGGGGTCAGTGAGTGCATGAGAGAGAGGCTGCACTGCGGGCTCAGTCACACAGGGCCAAAGAGGTGGGTTTCAGTTGCTCAGGCTCCGTTTCTGAACCAGTGCGCTGGGCACACTCCCAGCATTCCCCGACGGCCCTGACGTCTACTTGCGGGAGCGACATGGAAAGAGTAATGGGTAAATGCCTAACCAAGGGTGGAACCCATCCGTGTAGTATGGGAAGGACATTCCTGGACACACCGGGTTCCAGGTGGGAACCTCTGCGAGGCAGTGACAACTCTGTCTAAGCCTCAGTTTCTTCATTTATAATTCGGTGGGTCTAATATTCAGGGATGTTGTAAAGGTTAAACAGGATGATGCTTGTAGAGCATTTGGCACGGTACCTGGTGCACCAGAAGGGATCCAATACTCTGTTGTCGTTAATACGAAGCATAATGCCGTGAGCAGAGGCACAGGGATGTGGCAGTTCACGGCGTAGCTGAGAAACTGCCTGATGTGATGAGCTGCGCGTTGCACCGAGAGGTTTTGTGGGAGGTAAGGCAGAAAGGTAGGTGAGGCCACGTTTACTAAGATGTTGGAGATAGTTGCAGTTTTTTTTTATTATTGCCAATTATAAGCTTTTAAAGCAATGAAAGCATGAGTTGGAAATGACTGAACCCTTACTTCTGAGTGAGAACCACATACTATTTACTAAACAGTTAAACATAAATCTCGCAACACTAATTTATGAACAGCCTACAGATTTAAGGGCTGTGGGCCCTGGTGTTAACCACCGGGAGAGGGCCTTTCCCAGGGGAGGCATAGGAAGGAGGTGCCAGATGGGTCCTGCGGGAGATCCTGTATTTCATCACCAGCGGCTGTGAGTCGAAACCCAGAGCAGAGCGCGGCTCCTGGGTCCGCAGAAGCTGTGTGATTGAGGGCAAATCACTAACTTCTCTGAGCTTTAGTTTCCTCCTCTGAAAAAAATGAAAGAGAATCATTGTAGAATCCATCTCCTGGGGTTGTTGTGAGGATGAAACGAGCTAATCAGTGGAGAAGGGTTAGCACACAGGCCCGGTGGGTGTTTGTGATTATCGTTACTATGACTCCTGAACTGCTCTAGGTCCCCCTGCTCATCTATACCAGGTGGTTATGCAGAAAATTCCGTTTCCACATTTGTTCAAAGTGCAGGGTCTAGCGAATGGTGTCTTTAAACCTGTATTTTAAAAATCCAAGCTCCTCCTTTTCTGCGTGGCTGCTGACAGTCCGTGCAAATTTTTAGATCGCTCCTTCGCTCCAGTTCTGCAAACGCACTTGCTGTCCTGCCCGTGACAAACCGCCCTGGGCCTTCTGAGTGGCTGTGAGCAGAGGGGATGATGAGTCTTCCTGGCTTTGGGCGAGAAGTGTTCAGCTTTCTGATCCGGGTGCTCCAATAAGGCGTCTCCTCCCACCCCTTAGAGCCCAGGTTATTGTCTTGTGTTTGTGGTCTCCGCTTCTGCCACCCGAGGCAGCAGCTCCGGCACAAAGCTGCCATCCTTGTGTTCCCTCTGGAGTTCTGTGCTTTAGCCATCTCTCACTTGTTTACACGTGTTTCATACATGTTGCTTTATAGCTGAGAAGCATGTATTGAGTGCTTACCATATGCTAGGCATTGTGCTAGCACTGGAGAGACAGGGGCGGACAAGCTTACATTCTAGTGGTGGGGGTCGGGGGCAGAAGCAGACTATAAACTAGATAACAGATGCGAGTTTGAGATACTGTCAACCTACAGTAAGAGCTCTGGGGACGTACACAAGGTGTCCCCGGGATGCAGATCTTCTGCCTGGTTATGAGCTGTGTGCAGGTGCCAGACACACAGGAGGTGATTCCTGAGTTTGTTGAATGAGGAAGTGCTGAGTGGATGAACGTCACTATCAGCGGTGTTGGCAGGGACCAGGTCTCTGGGGATTCCTTTGCTGAGCAGAGATGCAAGGGGTTTCATCGGCTAGTGATCGAAATGAAGTCAGAGTCTCTTCTTTCAATGCATTGCCTTGGGGAGAGAGGCACAAAGCTCCGAGCTGATGAATTGGCTCCCCACTGCCCTTTCCTGCTGTGCCCAACCCAGGTGAGAGGAGCGCCCACCTGCCCAGTGCGCCCACAGGCACCCTCACACCAGTCACACGCTAATCAGAACCTCGCGGGGGTAATCACACCTCTAAGCTGTGTTGACACACCAGTCACTGGTGTCCCGGAATCAACCCAGTAACAAACCAGATCTGTCCCACCGCCTGCCCCCCCCCCCCCACCGCATGAAGTAGATCAAACACCTTG
The DNA here is from genome assembly GCA_004026665.1 of Murina feae. Classification (NCBI taxonomy): domain Eukaryota; kingdom Metazoa; phylum Chordata; class Mammalia; order Chiroptera; family Vespertilionidae; genus Murina; species Murina feae. The sequence continues at coordinate 88,806 of PVJC01000901.1, read as the reverse complement.
GCTGTCAAACTTTCTTCATTCTTTCTGGTCTCTGGTGCTCAGGGCTGGGGGCCATGTGTGCAGGGATCCAGCCCCGGACTTCAAATAGTTCACTTCTCAGAAGGGAAGAACCTTTTGTCTAAATCACTATAACACAGCGATTTCCCAAAGCCGGTTTCCCGTAAGACACTCTGCCAAAAGCCGTTCCCACGGTTGTCAGGTAAATTTGGGAAATGTTGCTGGCTCCACCCCACCGCCGAGGCTGCAGGTGAGCAGAATAAACGCCCAGAGAAGTCCTGCAGAAAAGACACCTGCTCAGCCTGGTTTCGCTTCTAATTTCCCAAGCGAATGGGAGACGTTAGCCTGCCTGCAACGGGCCTGCCAGAGCAGGGACACAGCTGGCCTGCAGCCAAGCCCGAGGTGCCACGCTCTGTTCTACAAGGCAGCCAAGCGGATGGAGTCAGAACCCCGGCAGGGTGAGAAGAGAAAGTGGAAAACAACAAAAGCCACAGGCAGGAGAGGAATCTACTGTTACCGGCAGAGGAAACCCAGGCTCCCAAGCCGCACGGCTGCAGCGGGAGCTAGGGAGGGACCAGGGGAGGCCGAGGGGAAGCCGGCTGTACGCCCCGTTCCTCGGAGGTCAGTGTGAATCACAAGCTGAGCGCCCACTGGAGGTCAAAGTGTGTGATGAGGAAGTGGGCCTGGAGCAGCTTTGTTTTTGGAGGTCCCTCAGGGAAGGGGTGCCGAGAGCAGACAGCTGTAGATGTTAGCCACTGGTGAACTGTACTATTTTCAGCACCTCTTATTTTTTATTGAATTTATTGGGGTTCCATCGATGAATAAAATTGTATAGGCTTCAGGTGTACAATTCCATAATACATCATCTGTAGATCGTATTGTGTGTGAAGCATCTTAAAGCTCTGCCTGGGAGCACTCCCAGCTGGGACAGGTGTGCCCAGGAGGCCCACCTGGAGATAGGCTGGAATCAGGGGCCACGGTGGGAGGGGCGGGCGAGGCTGTGGGGCGTTGCCGTTGTTGCAGCCGAATAAAAGCAGCACGTGTTTCTCTGCCACCACCAGGCCCCATCTGTCACTCCAGCAGTATTGTCAGAGAAGAAACAAAACAAGTAGAGAAGTGGAAGTTGATTTGATAATTAGCACAGTTTCTTCACTGCTCATTCAGGATCTCCAGAGATCAATTAGCTTGCTTTTAAGCTAAAAGACATCTGAATAAGTATTTAACCTGCATAGCGATTGATATTTAAAGCAGATGAGGATGGGAACAGTCATGCAGAGCCCCGCCTCTTTCCCCTCCACTGCTTCCAGGGCTCCTGCCCCCCTGCCCCTGCCCCTGCCCACTTCATTTTCCAAATAACCTTAGTTTGGGCCTCCTGGCATTCTCAGGGCAGGGCTGTGGGCAAGCAAGCGGCACTTAGGGACTGCCAGAGGCAGGGCTGCCTTCCAGTTGCTGGCACCGCTGTGGAGCAGGTGCCCCGGGTTTGGAGATGAGCCCCAGTTAAGATGGTTGGAGAGTCCCCCTGCACCCAGGGAGAACCAGGGCGCCTCTCCTCAGTCACCTAGCCCCATTGGCAGGCACAGGGCCCTCCAGCCACCAGTGAGGAGCAGGGGCCTGGAAGGGTGCCCACTGAGGCACCTCAGCTGCAGCTTCCTCACCTAGTCAGAGCGCACTGTTGCTGGGGCTGGGGCTGGGGCTGGAGTAGGGGGTGAAAGCTGCACCACCATTGTCCTCCTGGCTAGGCATCTTCATGGCAGATGATCTGAAGAATATTTGTTTTTGCTTTTTCACTTAAGTATCAAAATCCCAAATGGGAATTAGCTTCTTCAAACAAGTAGAGTGTGTGCGTGTGCGTGTGTATGCATTTACTTAACAAACTTCTTTCGACCTTCTCCTGTGTCAGGCCCTGTGGACAGGAAGGAGGTAGAAGGATGGCTGTGCCCACCTCCTGATGACCACGGCCTAAGGGGGAGGGCGGCACAGCAGACGTCCTAACATGTGTGAGGGCACAGAAGGGAATGAATTCAGAGCTCGGGGAAGGCGTCTCAGTCAGGGACCTCCAAAAGCAGGCCCCCAGCAGAAGTTAGGGTGCAAGTAGTTTATCTGGGAGGTCCTCAGGAAGCCTGGGATGCACAGGGAAGGGAAGGAAGGCCAGAAAGGTGTGTCTGCAGGTGACTACACTGTGAGTGACTGGAGATGGTGCCTCTGAGGGGCAAGGAAATGGGGGCTCAGGCTCCTGCTGCCTGGCCCCTGAGGCTGTCCTGCACTGGGCATGCCTTCCCCACTTGGCAGAAAGGGCCCAGGTGAGCTGGTGGGCCAAGGGCATGAGGTCCGTGTCTGTTGCAAGGCTCAGAAGAGAAATATGGCTGCCAGCTTTGCACGGATGAAACGGAGAAAGGAGGAACATTGATCCAGGCAGAGGAAGGGCACCTGTGAAGGGACAGGCATGAAGGGGATGGTGAGACGGCGGAGTGCGTGGAGGACGACTGCCTGGAGGAGCCGAGGCTGTAGAGGAGTCAGACTGGACCGAAGGGCCTGCAATGCCAGGCTCAGGGCTGGCCTTTCAGCTGTGGGCGTGTGTGTGAGGGTGAGTCGTATCTCTGGCGGTTCTCAATCTTCACTCTTCCAGCCCCTCCAGCAAGGGCACTCACTGCTCGCTGGGCCCTCCGCAGCCCCCTTCCCACCCTGTCCCCAGCTGCTGGGCCTCCTGCTCTCCTGCTCCTCCACCTGATGACAGCCCATCGGTCATCAGCTTCTCTGGGCAGCTCGGGAGCCTCCAGCTATTCTCCTAACGTGGTCGATTCTGCAATATTTGACTTGCATGTCCCTGAGTTGTATAGACAAAGCTCCGCATATCACATCAATTAAAACAACTGCCACCAGGCCCCGGACTCAATCAGCAGCCCCTCCCCGGGGACCCCACGGGAGTGCACACGCTCTCCTTGGACCTGCTCTTTCTCTGGATGCCCCCATCTCAGTGGAAGGCCCCCCCAGCTTCCCTGTCACCTCATAACAATAATGTTTTACCTTATCAAGGGCTTACGACATGCCTTCGATGATTTATGCCATGGAGCCTCCAAATAGCCCTACCCTGCAAGGGCTGTTAATATCCCGGTCTTCAGGCGACGAAGCAGAGGCACAGAGCAGGGAAGGGACTTGCCCAAGGTCGTACATCTGGCAAACAGTGGGGTCAGGTAAAGCCCGGGCTGTCTGGCTGCAGAGTCCACATGCTGGACTGGACTTCCCTCACCAGCCAGACTCCAGGGTCATCTTCCAGGCATATCTCCTAGACCCACCTCCCTCCACCATTTCATTATTGCCCAGTCCTAGAAAAGCAAGCCCTGCTCTTCCCTTCCTGCCTGGCCCCTCCATCTCCCCCTACCCAGCCCTGCTCTGCCCTAGCACAAGTCTTCATCTCCCTGACTCCCACCCAAGTCCCCCTCCCTCCCCACTGGCTGCCTTCCTCCCTGAACCCCTCAGAGGCTGCCTCCTCCATGAAGACACCACTACCTTCTACTCTCGGAGTCTCTCCAGCTTTGTCTGCTGCTCTTACACGTGGAGAGTTTTTACCCCTGTAGTGTTTTTATTCGTGCCCCTCCCCTCCTCTCCTCTTCTAAGCTAGGAGCTCCTGAAGGGCTGGGCTTATGCCTGATGCCTCTCAGACTCACCCAGTGCCCAGCACAGAGTATTATTCCCAGTCGTAGCCAATAAGCTGCTTGGGGAATGGGTGGATGGATGAACGAACAAGCGCATATACTCCTTGTCACCCCTCCTTTCCCTTGCCCATGACCCCAGAAAGCCTGTGACCTTCTCTGCTGGGCACTGCTCACCCTCAGAAACCACCTCCTGTGCCTCGTGGGGAAAGCCAGCCAACGTGTCCTTACTCCTCTTCCTGCTGACACAAGGGCCCAGAGAGGCCCAGAAGGCAAGTTCGAGGCCCTGTCAGGGCTCCAGAAGGGCTGGCCCAGGTGCAGCAGGGAGCAGAGCCTGGCTCTTCTCACCCATGGGCTGCATGGAGCCTCGGGGCACTGGCAGGAGAAGAGAGAGCCCTGATCAGAACAGACAGTGGCCCTGGGAAGAGGCTGTTAGCAATAATCTCACTGATCAGCGTCTCAATTAATCTCTGTGAAATCTTAGAAACTTCAGAAAAAGAACAAAGCAGCTGGGAAGGAAAGAGCATGCTCAGGCCCCAGAGAAAAGACAGTGTCTTGGCTTGGTGCTGGGAATGTAAGTGTCTCCTGGGCTGTGGCTGCCAGACAGACGGTGGTGGCATGATGAGGCCCTGCCTGAGACTCCCGGGCTCACTGAGCTCACAGCTGGGTTGACCCAGTAGCTTGTGCCAGGGCCCAATTCACGAAGAGCGTAAAGTTGTTCAAGAGAAAGAACAGTCTCAACAATCTCCGGACCAGCCCTCGACAATCATTAGGTCTTGGGCTTAAGCAAGGGACTCAGCCTTCCGCTCCATCTGCCCTGGGACCTGTGACTGTGCCTTGGGGGACCTCTAGGGCCATCTGCCCAGATGGGGGGGGGGGGTGGGGGTAGACTGTCTCCAGGACCCTGGCCCTGAATGATGAGGTGTGGCAGAGCGGCAGTGACTACCCTCCATCCTGGGTTTTGAGATCACATTCAGTTTAACACAGCCCCCATCGCATGCTCACCTGGGAAGCAAGGAAATCCATTATTTGGACACATTCTGGAGATACAAAAAGAGCAATCTTAGAAAGATGGGCATTTATGCGCAATGAATTCAGAGTGTTCTCAAAACATACGACAGCGTGTCTTAGTAGAAGGAGTAAGAAGGAAGTTGGTCCCAGTTGGCACAGCCATTTCTGTCCCTGCCTCCCCTCCCCCGGCCCGGCCGGCTGTTGTTCCACTATCTATAGATGAGGTTGTGTTTGAGCAGTGGCCTTCCTGCTGTGCTCAGCACGGGTGGGGGGAGGTAGGGGGTGGGGGAGGACAGGACTATGAGCCTTCTTGGGAACGGTGGCATCTAGTCTCTGAGAGCCCATCTGGTGGAAATGGGCTTGGGCAGGGGTGGCCTGGTGAACATGCTCTTCAGGGGAAAAGTCCTCATTTGTAGCATCTGCTTACCTCTGTGGTGCAAATATGCTCACCGTGGCAGATTTCAAGCGCCGATGTTTTAATACCTGGCTTTCAAAATTCCTGAAGATGTATTGGCGATAGCAAGCTGGCTTTAGTTGCAGAGGAGAATGGGCCAGTTGGTAGTTTTAACAACATCCCTGGCTTCCCTGGGCCTTAGTTTTCTCTTACGTAAAATGAGGCAATGATAGTTTCTCTCTAATGTGGCTGTAGAGGTTCGTGTGAGGAGAGAACATTCAGCAGCATCCCTGACACACGATCAGTTGTTGTTGTTGTTGTTGTTGTTGGTTCTACCCATTGGGCTTCCACTCAGGATTTTGTTTGAGGAAATAGCGCTGTGCTCCACCCCTGCTTGCATCTCTGGGGTCCATCACACACACACACACACACACACACACACACACACACTCACACACAAACACACACAGGCATACCCTGTCCCATTTCCTCAGCAGCCCTGGTGTCTCTGCTCCATTTTATTAAAGCAGAAAGCAGTGGAAATTATTTTCATAATGAACTGGCTCTTCAAATTAATGCCAATTACACTATGCAATCATGATTAAGATTATGCATTAATCAACAGTGCCAACCTACTTATTAGCCTCTTTAAATACTGATCATGAGGAATGTATGGGAAGGGAGAGAATGGAGAGGAGCCAGTTGAATGGGGGAGCTGCCTCTAAGCGGGGCGGGTTGCTCTATCCAGAAGCCAAGACCCAGAGCAGCCTTTCTTCCATGAAGCAGAGCTTGAGTCAGAATCCAAGCCCATCAGACCCTGAGCTTCTAAAACCTCTTGCACAAAAGAGAGAGGGGGCCAGAGGACTCAGAAGGAAGAGGATAGAAGGAAGAATCCTATCAATGGACTAGTGGCCCAGTGCATAAAATTCATGCATGTGGGGGTTCCCTCAGCCCAACCTGCACCCTCTCCAACTGGGGACCCCTTGGGGGATGTCCGACTGCTGGTTTAGACCCAATCCCACAGTTGACCCAGATTTGGTTCTGATTGGTGAGTTTCTATGCCAGTTGGTGTCAAAAGCTCCACCTCCTAGGCAGCCATTGGTTCCTCACACTTCACCCTGATTTGGTTCTGACTGGTTGGTTTCTATGCCAGTCAGCGTCTCTGGGCCCATCAGTAGGGCCTGATCAGAAAGCCAGGGCTGATCAGCAACCCTGGTGGAGGTCTGGAGAGAAATGGAGGCACGGCTGCTGGCCAGACTGGGAAAGAAAGAGAGAGGCAAGTGCTGATCAAAAGCTGCCACAGAGGCAATGGATCAGTCCCTGCTTTTCTCTTCAGGCCTCTCTCTGACCCTGATTCGCAGCCCCCTCAGCAGTCAGTGCTGGGGCACCACGCCTGCAGCAGAAGTAGTCAGCTCTGGGTTGCCAAGCAAACCCAGTGCTGACTGCAGGACTGACTTCCAGTTGGTGGAGCCTTGGTCATTATGACCCAGGGTTTTTATATATTAAGATGAGGTGTAGCCCTGACCGGTTTGGCTCAGTGGATAGAGCGTCGGTCTGCAGACTCAAGGCTCGCAGGCCTCAGAGGTTCGATTCCAGTCAAGGGCATGTACCCTGGTTGTGGGTGCATCCCCAGTAGAGAGTGTGCAGGAGGCAGCTGATTGATGTTTCTCATCGATGTTTCTAACTCTCTATCCTTCTCCCTTCCTCTCTGTAAAAATCAATAAAATATATATATATATATATTTTTAAAAGATGAGGTTTAGTTCCCCCTGCTCTTCCTCCAAAAGCACCAATTAATTATGATTATAACACCTCCTCTCCCCCTCAAGTAATGTCATGCCAGTCTTAGGCCAGGCCCTGTAGATACAGAGCCTGAGGTAGGAATTTGGATGCATGGCATTGATAGAGGGGATGAGCATTCTTTAGGAAAAAGCAGTAGGGGAGTGAGCACAGCAGGATGGGGAAGGCGACAGGACTGGGGGCAAGGATGTGTCCTCAGATGATATCAAGGTCAAGGTGTTGGGAGGGGCACAGACCCCCACCCTGAGGCAAGGGGACCACCCTTTTGAGCTCCAGTATTAGTCATTGGCTGCAGACTGCCCCTAGGGGAGAGGTGAGTGGTGTAACCTCTGGCAAGGTAGCTTTCTTCAACTCAGAATAATTCTCTAGAGAAAAGAGTAGTCTATGAATGACTGGAGCCAGGACTCAAACCCAGTCTGCCGCATCCAGAGCCCACTGTCTCTGAACTCTACCCTTTGCCAAATATCTGATGCTGGGTGTCCCGGGACATTCAGGCTGCATCTCTCCCGCCTCTGGGATGCTCCAGGCCTTGCAGTTGCTCCTGATCACTTCCTTCTCTACTGAATTTTCCGTCTCCTCTCTCATTCCACCTCCTGCACCTCTTGTCCTCTTTCTGCCCTGATTCATCCTGGGCTGGGCACACTGCCCACCTTCCTTCACTTTCCCCAAAGAGCACAAGCTGGTGTCAATTTTCTACAGCACTTTCTTAAACGCCGGTCCTGTCAGGGAGGGAGGAGACAGCACAGTGCCGGCTAGCGAAAGCTAAGCGCCAAGCGTGACAGCTCCCACGGCCCAGTCCAGCCACAGGGAGTTCTTACCAAGCTTACCTGCCTTTGGGCCTGTGTTATTTCTCCCCTCTTTTTCCCTTTATTGAGCCCTCTTCATACCTAGCCCCTTTCCCTTAGGCCCTGCTCTCCCATCCTCCCCATTCAGAAACAGCGTCTCATCTGTCTTTTTCACACAGCAATTTAGGACTGTCATAGTCATCATATCTTCTCCAACCAGGCCCACAACTTTTGACCCTCATTTGGGATGGGATCTGTAATGACCAGAGACCTCTCTCCAGGCTCTCTTCTTTAGTTTCTACATTTTAAAGTAGCCAAATAATACATTATTTATTGCAAATCACTTGGAAATGTCAAGAAAATGCAAAAAGCAAGATTAAAAGTATTCATAAACCCCCTTCTACCCAGAAATACTCCCTGGTAACATGCTGATACAAATCCTTCTAGTCTTTTTTCTGTAATATAAATATGTGCTTTTGGTTTTATAAATAGCTATCGCACTGTAATATGATTTTGTTGCTCGAAGATGGGGGAAGAGAGAGAAGATGGGCATTTCCTATGTTATTAGGTATTCGTTAAGAGCATCTTTTAAAGCTTTTTTCCTTGTTGCCAAAGCTATCACTCAATGCAGAGGACTTGGGGTGGGGAGAAGCCCCTGAGAAGCAATCCATTATCTTTTCCTTTCTAGAAAGAACCTCTGCTAACATTTTAGTATATGCCCTTCCATATGCCCTTTTTGATTTTAATTGCAATTCCATTAAATTTATAAATTAATTTGAGGAGAACTGACATCTTTATAATACTAAGCCTTCCCTTCCAGGAGGAAGTTATGTCTCCCCATTTATTCAAGTCTTCATTTATATTCCCCCGTAAAGTTTTGTGGTTTTGATGACATAGGAATTGGACATTTACTGTGAACTTTTTTGTTGTTGTTGTTGGTGCTGCTGTGAATAGAGTCTCTTTTCTTCTTATAATTTCTCACTGTTTACTGCTGGTGTAGGGGAGGGTTGTACATGTTCCTACGTTTGCACACATGCCCCATCATGAGCTCTCTGTCTAGCTTTGACTAGATTTTCAAGAGCAAACCTAGTAGAATGTGGAGGATGTCTGTCAGATACAACTGAAAGAGAATGGTATAATCTATCCCTGTGGACTCACCACCCAGCCCCAGCAACCCACGGCTCAGCCTGCCAGACCCACACCACCTTCACACCCAATATTACTTAGAAACACATCCCAGATACCATATCAAGCCATCCTATCCCCTGACTATTTCATTTTATTTCATTTAATCTTTATTGTTGAGATTATTACAGATGTCCTTCTTTTTTCCCCCCATAGCTCCCCTCCACCCAGTTCCCACCCTGCCCCAGGCCCTTGCCATCCAATGGTCTGTGTCCACAGGTAATGCATACGTGCTTATAAGATCTTTGTCTAATCTCTTTCTCCGTGCCCCATACACACTCCCTTCCCTCTGAGAATTTTCAGTCTGTGCCATTTCCATGCCCCTGATACAATTCCATTCACCAGTTTATTCTGTTCATCAGATATTTTATTCATTTTATTTTTAGATTCAATTGTTGATAGATATGTATTTGTTGCCACTTTATTGTTCATAGTTTCTATCATTTCTTCTTCTTCCTCTTCTTAAAGAATGCCCTTCAACATTTTTTATAATACTGGTTTGATGAACCCCTTTAGCTTTTTCTTATCTGTGAAGCTCTTTGTCTGACCTTCAGTTCTAAATGATAGCTTTGCTGGGTAGAGTAATCTTGCTTGAATCTTGAATATTTCTTGCCACTCCCTTCTGGCCTGCATAGTTTCTGTTGAGAAATCAGCTGACGGTTATATGGGCACTCCCTTGTAGGTAACTAACTGCTTTTCTCTTGCTGCTTTTAAAATTCTCTCTTTGTCTTTTGCCCTTGGCATTTTAATTATGACGTGTCTTGGTGTGGTCATCTTTGGTTTCCTCTTGTTTGGGGTTCTCTGTGCCTCCTGGACTTGTAAGTCTGTTTCTTTCACCAGGTAGGGGAAGTTTTCTGTCATTATTTCTTCAAATAGGTTTTCAATATCTTGCTCTCTCTCTTCTTCTGGCACCCCTATAATTCGGATGTTGGTACTCTTGAAGTTGTCCCAGAGGCTCCTTACACTGTTTTCATATTTTTGAATTCTTTTATCTTTTTGCTCTTCTGGTTGGGTGTTTTTTGCTTTCTCATATTTCAAACCATTGATTTGATTCTCAGGATCCTCTGGTCTACTATTGAATCCCTGTATATTATTCTTTATTTCAATCAGTGTATGCTAAATTCCTGACTGGTCCATTTTAATTTTTTTGGCATTCTCACTAAGATCCTTGAAAGTCTCACTAAGTTCCTTGGAGGTTTCCAGAAGATTCTTGAGTAACCTTATAACTGTGGTTTTGAACTCTATGCAGTAGTTTACTTTCTTCCATTTCTTTCATTTATAACAAGTTTCTTTGTCTCTGCATTTTGGCTGTTTCCCTCTGTTTGTTTCTATGTATTGGGTAGAGCTGCTAAGTCTCCTTGAGTTGATAGAGTAGACTTTGTGTAGTAGGTGTACTGTACAGCAATCACCTGAGGTGGACACTCTAGGTACACCCCTTTGTGGGCTATGTGCACAGTCTTGTTGTATTTGAGCCTTGATTGTTGTTGGTGTCACTAGGAGGAATTAACCTCCAGGCCAATTGGCTATAGGGAGCAGCTGTAACTACAGTGGGAGAGCAGCTGTGCAAGAGACACCCTTATGGAGCTTGAGTTGCTTCAGTGGGGTTTTGGTGCTCACTAAGTCTGCCCCTTGAGTGTGTCACTTATGGATAATCTGGTATGGTCCTACACTGACCACTGGGTACACTGGCTCTTGGGTCTCCAGGAAGGTGAAAAGTCAGCCACTGCCTGGGGTCACCCAGCAGCTACAGAGAGATCTGTAGATTCCTCCCTTTGTATGGGGTTTGGAAGTGCCCAGAGGAGGCCCAGCTATGAAGCAAGGCAGGCTAGTGCTGGTGCCTGGCCTTGGGCCTTTTATTGATAGGTTTGGGGCTCCCTAACCCAGCTACAGCTTGTTGGACAGGTATTAGCCTGAGCAAGGACAGGCCATTCATATGCAAAAGCTGCTGTACTTGCCCTAGCTGGTTTGGCTCACTGGATGGAGCATTGGTCTGTGGACTCAAGGCTCCCAGGTTCAATTCTGGTCAAGGACATGTATCTTGGTTGCAGGCACATCCCCAGAAGGGGTGTACAGGACGCAGTTGATCGATGCTTCTCTCTCATTGATGTTTCTAACTCTCTATCCCTCTCCTTTCCTCTCAGTAAAATATATTTTTTAAAAAGCTGCTGCACTTAGCTTGGGTGGGGTTGTAAATTAGATGGGGCGGAGTCTCAGAGAATCCCCAGAACAAAGCAAACAGAAATGGCTGCTAGTCTTCCCTGCACCTGGAGAGGTCCCAGCATAGGAACAATGACCACTGTGAGCACCTCCATCTGGAAGAAAGCTGCCCCCAAGTTCCTGCCCTGTGATGCCAGACAGTCCAGTTTCTCCTCGTGTGTGCCTGGTTTTCCCAGAGCTTCACCCAGCACTGGAGCTCCGAGGAAGCTGGAGCTTGTAAGTTTAGTTTGTGTGCTGGCCTTTTAGGAGGAACAGCTGGGTCTCCAGCAACCTCTGTGTCACTGAGCCCCAATCCCCACTGGTTTTTACAGCCCATAGTTCTTACTGCCCATAGGGACTTCTTTTCCCAGCTCTGGAACCCTGGGCTGGGGGGCTGATGTGGTGCTGGGACCCCTTGCTCTTCTGGGGGGCCTCTACAGAGACGATCTCCCTCCTAATTAAAAAATTGGCACATGTGAGTGCTGGACCAGCCTATCCCTTTCCTCCGCACCTGCTACTAGTCTCAGTGTGCTTTCTTCTTTACTTTTCTAGTTGTAGGACTTCCATTCAGCCAACTTTCCAGCGGTTCTGGATGATGGTTATTCTGTATTTTAGTTGTAATTTTGATGTGGTTGTGGGAGGCAGCAAATACAGGCTTTTGCCCAAGTCTCCATCTTGATTTCTTATTCCCTGACTATTGATGCCTGCAAGGTGTTTGGCCATATGGACAGGTTTTCATATATTGAGTGACCTCCTACTTTTGAACATTAAGTTGTTTGTATTTTTCCAATATTATGTCAAGAATATCTTTATACATAAATGTGTTAATGCATCTCTAACTTTTGCTAAATTTATAGCCCTAGAAATGAGTTATAATGTATTTTGATCATTTATTGTCCTTGCAACACATATACACAATCACATGATTGCTTTTCTGATGAGAAATGGAACACGTGTTCACTGCAGAACTCTAGGAAAATATAGAAAAACACAAGAAGGAAATTAAGGTCACTCATAATCCTACCCTCTTCGTGTTTGGGGATGCATTCTTCCTGTTTTATTTGTGTGTTCGGTATGCTTGTGAACACCCACCCACACTCACATTCAGAGACACTGCGCTACGAATTGTGAGCCTGCTGGAATACTGAGGGGTGGGAAATGGGCAGGGGGAGGCAGATTTATTTGTCCACTTTTTAAAACATTCACTATTTACAAATTTTTTTTCAAAATGATTGAAATAAAATGTGGTAGACCTGTAGGAAGTAATATTACTTAACAACAAAAAGGAATGAAGAACTTATACGTGATGCAACATAGATAAACCTCAAAGACATGATGCTGAGTGAAAGAAGCCAGATGCAGAAGACCACAAATTGCATTATTCCAGCATCATTCCATTTATATGAAATGCTCAGGAAAGACAAATCTCTAGAGGCAGAAACTAAATCAATGGTTGCTTGAGGCCGAGGGTGAAAGCATCGATGGAGTGTAAGTGGGCACGAGGGAGCTTTGGGGATGATGGAGATGCTCAGAGACTGGGTTGTAGTGATGGTCACACAACTCAGCACATTCTGTAAAAATCATTGTGTACTTAGCATGAGGTGAATTGTGTGGGATTTCTTAAATAATACCTCAATGAAGTTTATTTCTAAAAAGAATAAAGGAATAAAAATAAAGTTTTATTTGGAAAATATAGAAAAGCACAAAGAACAAAATCTCCTTCCTTCCATCACTTTCTTGCTCTTTAATCTTTAATCCATCTGGAACTTATTTTGATGTGTGCTTAAGATTAGAACCTAACTGAAATTTCTTCCTAATCACTGAGTAATTGTCTCAGTACAATTCCTGAATAACGCATCTTTTACCTACTAATTGGAAATAGCTACCTTTATTCTATCTTAAATGCTTATCTATAGTTGAATCTCTTTCTAGGCACTTTTTATCTCATACTGTTTTTCTATCTGTGTTTTCATGTACCATAAGGAAGGACATAGTTTTAATTATTTTGGCTTTATGATACATTTTAAATCTGGTGGTGCAAGTCACCTCTCATCTCTTTTTAGACCGTTATCTCCAGTTTAGTCTTCCAAATGGATTTTTAGAGTCACTTTGTCAAGTAAAAGAACTATCCTTCTATGATTCTAATGGGAATTGAATTAAACTGAAAATCTAATTTGGAGAAAACTGACACCTCTACTCTTGAATCTAAATATCCAGGAACATGACATGCCTCCTCATTGAAGTCTACTTTTATGTCTCTCATTTAAGGTGTTTTTCTCATTTCTATTACTAGGGGTTACACACTTACGATTTGGCTTGTTGTTAGTTATTTAATATTTTGTTCATGTTGTAAAGGATATTATTTTGCCATTGTTTACTTACTGGTTGCTGCTCATATGAAGAAACACTTAACTTGTGCTAACTGGCTCTTTAAATGGAATCACCTTCTATTTCCTACTAGTTTTCATGCTTAGGGATTATTTTAAGGTTTTTATTTAAGGAAGGCATATATATCATTTTCAAATAAGAAATTTTTTCTTTCCAAGAGGTATGCTTCTAAATTCTTTTTCTCTCTTATTTCATTGATTAATGGTGTGGTGTGAATTCTTCCCCTCACCCTTTTTTGCTGTAATGAAAATGTCTTCAGTGTTTCACCATTTATAAGATATTAAAAATGGATTTGAACTAAAGATGCTTCAAGGAAGTATCCTTCTGGGTGCTAGTTGATTAAGCATTCATAACAGCAGTAAGTGTTGGGTTTTACCAAATGCCTTCCTGTGCTTTGAGTTGGTCATACTTTTGTTTCCTGTGAACTATTGATGTGATGGAATGACATTCATAGATTTCTTTATATTGAACCACACTTACATTCCTGGAATATAACTCTGCATGGTCATGGTATGTCATCCTTGTAATATTCTGGTAGATTCTACTTGCTAGCACTCCACTGAGAATTTTCACAGCAATATTAATAAGTTGCTGATTTTATTTTGGCTCTGTTTGTCAGTCCCTGTTATCAGGAGTTTGCTAGCTGAGTGAAATGAACTAGGGGGATTTTCATATTTCTTATGCTCCAACATAAGGAATTATCTAGGATATTATTAAATACTTGTGGGGGGGAGCTTGTTCATAAACCTTTCTGAAGTCAAGCGTTTTTATTAGCGCCCTTTCCTTCCCCGGCACATACATTTTTCTTATCTCTTCAGGAGGAATCTTTGAGTATGCAGACGGTCCCAACGCCCAGGTCATGAACGCCGAGGAGCATGCCTTTCGATTTTCTGCCAACATCATCAACAGGAACCGGACCCTGCTGCCCAACACTACCTTGACCTATGACATCCAGAGGATTCACTTCCACGATAGCTTCGAAGCCACCAAGAAGGGTGAGTGTGCTGCCATGTCTGCTCACTGCCCTGCCTGAGCAGAGCAGGCTAGGGTTTGCTGCCCAAGGTGCTGAAAATACTCCAAAGTTTTGGATGGACTTGAGGCTTAGATCCTTTTCCCATCCGCTTTCAAGACCTGTATCAGTCCCAGTTCACTTTAGAATGAGTCACTCCAGGGACAGTAGGTTGTCCATCAGGAGTTCCCATGCCACTGCCAGGGGCCATGAGGGAATGAGGGCCATGGGAGCATGGGAGGGGCATGAGGGGTGAGGAGTGAGGCCTGAGATGGAGCTGAGGAGCTGGCAGTATGGAGGGTAGCCCAGGTCTCTGACACCTCTAAACTGAAGACATTTTCAAACTTGTCTTTACTTCAGTGAACTTCTACCCAGAATATAAAAAATTGAAGTGCATATAAAACAGAATATGTGTAAGTTCAAATATGTAACATTTATTTGCCATAAAAGGACTGACTGGAAACAGCCAAGCTGCTTCTATGACTTCCAACAGTGTGACCCCAGAGGCCAAGGATGACATTGAAGTCTGACATTGACCTCAGCATTCAGTGTTTTCATATTTTGTTTTGGCTAAAAAATAACAAGAAAACTGTAATTCATAAAAAGAGGTGGTGCTAAATTCAATCAGCTTTTCCCACACCTGAATTTTAAAAAATTTTGTTAAATGTTGGGCATCGTTCTTCTTTATCAGTGAGACATTTACAGTGAACTTCAATCACTGCACAGAAAAGACTGGAGAAGTTTATTCCAAGGGGGAAAAGGTAACTTATCAATACCTGAATGAACCAGCAGTTTCCAGTGTGGCACATTTGAGTATACAAGTATGCTCTCCTGTTACTGTTTTTAAAAATACGGTTCATATATATATATTTAATCGAAGTTTAGCTTAAACGTTTAGATAACTCTGTAAATAATTTCCATAGAACCCTCGAGTTCCATGGAACTTCATTTTAAAAGCTTAGGTCTAAGGACTGTCATTCCCAGGGTAGACTAGGTCATCCTTCCCATGATACACTCTCATAGCCCTTTGCTTTTCTTCTTCAAAGCTATGATCACAAGTAATAGTTAAATAATTGTGTGGTGTTTCTCTCCAACACCATGAAAGGAAGGCTCCCTCTTTTTAACCAACATAGCCCTGGCAACTAAAAGCCTGGTGTGTAGTTAGTGCTCAATGAAATGATCATTGAGTGAATCAATGAATGAATGGTATGAGAACAGGAAATGGAGTCTGAGCAAGGGCTCTGTCAGTTACCTTAGGGACAACATCATCCATATATTTTGGGAAAACTAAGGCCCATCCACAGGAGACCCTTGGTCTTTCTCAAGGATTCCCAGTCACTAATGAAGGTTTTCTGAGTTCCCAGGAGCAGATTTGCCAAAGCTACCTGCTGCTGCCTCTGTTTACCCACAAAGCACCATTGTGGGTAAACATTTCAGCATAGAAGAGCAGAGCGGCATGGGCTTGCAGCCAAACTGCCTGGATTTGCACCCTGTTCACTGTGATATCAGTTGTGTGATCTTGGACAATATGTGCCTCAGTTTCCTCATCTACAAAATGGGCACAACTTTGTGAAGTGCTTAGATCCATGACTGGCACATGGGAAGTACCACATTGGACTTTGCCTTTATGGCATTGACTAACTCGCTCTCCACATGCTGAGCCATCAAGTCAGGGGCCTCACTCCTATAAGCACTTTCCTTCTGCTGGTCCTTGTCCCTCCCATCCTGCTTCTCCTTGCCTCGTGCACTGAAGTTTGGAGGGTCCCTGACATTGAAAACAGCTAATGCTGACACTTTTGAGGCTATTGCCCTGAATCTCAAGGCCAACCTGCACCCAGACTAGAGGCACCCTGCTCTCTGACCATGCCCCCCCCCAACAGCCTCAAAGAGTGGTTCATCACCCATCTCCCCTCTCCTATGCTGCCATGCCCTCTGCTCTGGCCATGTCCTCACCACTCCCTCCCCAGCATGCCCTGCAGCCAACACTGTGTAGTCAGGTATCCACCTCCCTGCTGAGAGTTTGTGCTGGCACCCTCTGCCCAGCCTTGTCCATATAGAAGATGGCTGAACTCAAGGAAACTACTCAGTGAAAAGTCAGGACACAGAACAAATGCCTGGAGCCAGAACGCAAGAGGCCATGTGGATAGAACCACCCCAAAGGGCTAAGCAGAGCCTTCTGTCCGTTTTTCTAAAAACCACTAAAATAATGCAATGACTGTCCAGTGGTGCACTTGCAGTTCAGTGCAGGGACCTTCTCCGGGCATGAGTGAGCCCAGGACAGAGCTTTAAAGCCTTTGAGGCACTTCCTCCAGTAGGAACGTCCAGTCCTGCACGATGCAGAACTGCCAGGGGTGAGTGAGCTGGTCCGAGATGGAAACAGTCCAGGAATCAGCTCAGGAAATCCAGCCAGACTGGTGCAAGTGACCAAAGCCACAGCCCCTCTCCATTCCACACCAGCTCACCTGACTTGTTTGCTTAAAACTCTGGGTGGTATGTCCTACCTTCTTTCCCTAAATCATCATTGGAACCCACATGGGCATGTGCAGTCTAGCCCCAACATGACCTTCCAGCCACATCCATACTACTCGCTAGCTCGACTTCTGGGTTCTAGCCAGGCTTCCTCCCACCTCAGGGCTTTTGCACATGCTATGCCCTCTGCTTGTAATTCCCTTTCTTTCTTTTTTTTAATTAAATCTTTATTGTTCATTCTTCCTCTTTCCCCCCCATAGCTCCCCTCCACCCAGTCCCCACCCTACCCTCTGCCCTTCCCTTGTAAGTCCCACCTCTGCACTTCCCTTTGTCTAGCTAGCTCACCCTTCTCTCAAACTTCTGGACCTTAGGGCAACCCTTCTCATGCCCCCAGATAAGGTCAGCTGTCCCACTTCTATCTTATAGCACTCTGGACTTTTCTTTCAAATTCTGAGCCCTGGGGTGTGTGTTCATGTGTGTGCATGCATGTGTGTGTGATTATCCATCTCTTCTGCCCTTTGCCTTTTCACTGCTGTACTTAGCACCATTGCTCTGACTTATCCTGCCATGCACAAGTTTTGCCTAGTTTTGACCTTGACATACATAGAATTCTGGAGTGTGCTTTTTTGAGTCTTGCTTCTTTCATCCTAAGACATACCTGTGAGATTCTTCTGTTGTTGAATAAAACAGTAGCCTATTGTTCTTCAGTGTTGCATAGCATTCCATTATACGAATATGTCCCAGTTTTTCAAAATAAAAAATAACTTGGACATTTGAGTTGTCTCCATTTGTGGCCATAGAATAGCACTGCAGGAAGCTTTTGGTGTACCAGCGTGCACATTTTTTTGTCGCATGTGCACCTAGAATTGGAAGTGTGAAGCCACAGGATGTGCAAATAGCCAAACGATTTTCCCAGCTTGCCACATTGATATGCACTCCCTCGGCGGAGGATGGCACTCGCCTGGCTCCACAACTTTACCAACTCCTGGTAAATCACTTTTCTTTTCGCTTTGGCCTCTGGGTGCTTCTGTAGTAGGCATCTCACTGTGGTGTTATGTATATTTCCCTGATGAGCAGAGAGGTTGGGCATCTTTTCATATGCTAGCAGATCATCGGAATCTTTTCGTCCCTGGAGTGCCTTTTGGAGCCTTTCAGCCACTTTTAAAAACCCAGTTGCTTGTCATTGTCTTATTGATTTGTGCAAGTCTTTTATAAATTCTGGATAAGAGCCCTTGGTTAAATGTGCATGTGTATTGCATATATCTATTACAGATGACTTTGCCTGTTCACTCTCTTAGCAGTATCTTTGGAGGAGCAAAGTTCTTTATTTAAAGAAGCCCAATGTGTTGATATTTCTCATTATGGTTAATGCCTTTTGTGTTCCGTCTCTGTCTGTCGCAAGGTCAGGAAGACATTCTCCTAGTTTCTCTGCGAGACAACCTCTGGTGTTGTCTGTCGTGGTTAGCCCTGTGATCTGTCTCAGATCAGTGTCTCTTGTCTGGTGGAAGGTAGGGGTGGAGGTGATTTTTCCCTGCACCAAGCTGCTGGGAGGCAGGACTGCTTCAGCTGCTGAGGAGGGCTCTGTGGCAGTATCTACTGAAGCTAAATGTGTGCCTGCAAGGATGTTTCTAGCCACTTCATTGACAGTAGCCAAAAGTTGGAAACAAATCAAAGACCTCCATCAGCAGGAGGATGGATAGATTTAGTTATAGTTACCCAATGGAATTACAATCAGCAATAAAAAGAGGACAAACTCTTGCTATGCCCAACTTCGTGAATGAACCTCACTACTGAGTGTATAAATGGCAATGACCTTTGGTGGAGGCA
Organism: Murina feae; assembly: GCA_004026665.1. Lineage (NCBI taxonomy): Eukaryota > Metazoa > Chordata > Mammalia > Chiroptera > Vespertilionidae > Murina > Murina feae. Next base: position 70,095 of record PVJC01000901.1, on the reverse strand, counting down.
GTAGTATACTACTAGTAGTAGGGTATTAACTGGAAAGGGGCAGAGAAAACCTTCTTACATATTGGACATGGGCTACATTTGATCCAAGTAGTAGTTACATGAGTACAGTTCTGTGTAAAAATCCATAAAAGTCTGCGCTTAAAAAGAATGCACTTCACTATATAGTGCTGTTATCTCAATTAAAAAAAATTGAATAGCTCCTCTCTGCCTTTCCTCTCCCTCCACGTCCCTCTGATAATATGCCAAGGATGGACCCGTGCTGAGGTTGGCAACACTACTCTGACCATGGAGGCATGCCTGCCCTTTGATCACGCTCCCCACTGGGCACCCTCCATCCCTTGGGGAGCCCTTATTCTGTGATCTTTACTTTTCCTTTGATCTTTGGCTTTTTTAAATTCTCAGGAGCATCGTTAGGCCTCTTCCAGGGGGGTGATGTTGGGCCTAATTCCGATTAACCCAGTGATAACTCAATCTCCCTAGGCAGTGGTGCCTGTCAGTCATCACTCCCTTTCACAGCCACTGGACCCACCCATCCCGGGCCATGCAGGTGCGGAGATGCAGAGGCGCGGAGCCTGGCACCGCCTGCCCTGCTAGTTCTGAGTTAGTACTTCCCTCCACAGAGCCCCAGGAGGCCTTTTCCCATTAAAAGGGACTTTCACTTATTGTCTTTATTTTTTGATGTTCGGTGGGAAATTAAAAGATAAGTGACTGCCAGGCGGCGCCTGAGCCTGCAACCCAGAAAGCGTCTGTGTTTTCCTCCAAGCCCGAGCAGAGCGGGCCTGGAATCGACCCAGCACTCCCCAGGCTCCTCTGCCTTCACTTATTCTCTGGGCTGCTCAATTCCTTTTAAGACACAAATTGATTGGGATAATTTTTGCTATAACTACAATTGCCATGGAAAGGAGGAAGGGGGGAGTGCATTCAGACTGTGGACTCCTGCAATGACTGTGAACCATTGAGTTACTGTAAAATGACCAGAAAATGGATTTAAAATTGAAGCCACAAATAATGTAATTACTGCAGTGTGTGCTCAGGGCTGCCAGAACAAGGGTTGGCTGCTGCCCTGGAAACATCTGGAGATAAAGCTGCTGCTACTGCTACTGCTGCTGCTGCTACTATAACCCCTGCCATCGTCCCTTGGAGGAAACAGTGTTCTTTCAGACTGGGAGATTATTAGAGGGTGGAAGGAACATGAAGGGAACAAGAAAAGGGGTGTGAAGAAAGGTCAAGGAGGAGAAATAGGTGAAAGGCAGACCTGATGCCTCCTGCCACCCAATAGTGAGATCTAACCACTACATCTCTAGCAGAATGAAACCCAGTGTGGTCACCACCACATCAACACCACTGTCAACACCAGTGCACCATCAGCACAGTGACTGTCATCACCATCAACAATGGTTTCATCTCCACTCTGAGCCTCAACACCACCATCACCACCCCTACTGTCATCATCACTATCGCTGCCATGACAGCAGCATCTCTATCATCAACAGTCTTATCTTCACTAACATTTCTTACCATCATTATCTTCAGTTACAATCATGGCATTGACATCGTCATCATCACCAATCTTATTAACACCGTCAGAATTTTTACCCCCTCCCCTTTTATCCATATTTACGTCGCTATCATTATTTCTACCATTGTCATCAGTCACTGTCATGGCATTAACATATCTATCACCATCCATCCCATCATCATCCCACCATTATGTCACAACATCGTTGTTACCATCAACTCCACCCTCATTAATGGCATCACCAGGATCAGCAACAGCCCCACGATATGATCTTCACTGTTATGACTATCATTACAGTTACCTTTATCGTTATCACTACAATCAGTGTCAAAATCCATTGCATACCTATACCCCAATCTGTCCATTCTCCTTCGAGGTCACTCTTACAATCCTCCACACCATCATAATTTATGGTTGGTCCACTCTCTCCTACCTCAGTCAAGCAGGGATACCCAGACCTTAGACCTGCAGGGGGCCATGATCAAAGAGGTTGAGCTTGATGAGAGTGCGGGTGAAAGGGCAGCGTTTGCCTGCCTGCCTGCCTCAAGACTTAGATCAAAGCGGGGAATCCAAAACACAGATTCTGGGAGGTAGTAGTGAGAGGAAATGAGACACACAAGTCATTTGACTAAGTCATCAATGAGAAGGTCCTAGAAGGAAAAGAGAAAGAGTAGAGACAGGAGAGGATGGGATGGAAGCCAGGGATGTCAGAGGACAGCTAAAAGGTTCCAAACAGAGGCAGGCAGGAGAGCGTTAGAGAAACCTGCAGATTTTATCAGGGTCCCACGACTTCTGGCTTGGGCAAGAAGGAGTGACCAGACCTACCTCACTGTCACCATCTCCTCCATGTTGGTTTCCAGACACCGTGGCTACAAAGTGACTCATACATGGTCTCTTCCCTCAAGCAGCACCTGCTCTTAAGGGGACAAAGTGGTGAGAGCAGACACCCGCACACCCAGACAGCAGGAGAACGGCATGGATGGGTAGTGAGAGTACAGGTCAAGGATCGGCTTCCTTGGGACAAAGACACTGAAAAGAAGAACTGTCCCTAAATGGGACAATTTACCAACATACCCAGAGTTCCTATTTTTGAAGCACTTATTATCACTGGAGTTTGTCCCTCACACACAGTCACCATACAGAGTGCTGCTAAAGTTTATTGATTCCAGGGTGACAATAACAGGGATTTGACCTCCAGTTCCATGGCTATAGGAGCGCAGGAAGGCACCAGGAGCCTCACTGTGCATCTTCCCCCAAACTTGGCATTGGCCAGGAGAAGTCCTGCTGACACAGCAAATGCTCTCTGTATGGGCCCCACTACTTCCCATACAGGGCTGCCGTGTCCCATGTTCCAGATAGTTCTGTAAACTAACAATAACCAGCCCACCTCCCAAAGTGCAGTCTCTTTCACGTAAGCCATGAATGGCATTCTCTGGTGTTCTTAGGGGGAAAATTTCAGGGAAAATAAATACTTTATATACCAGAGTAATATCTCCTCTTCCCAGGAAGCAGTAAAGGAGGAGGGAGAACATCAGTGGAAAGGGAAAATACTCAAAGATCACACATTCTGATTGACTTGAAACTACTCTGTATCCCTGGATCCAGTGGGACCACCTTTAGCCTAAGCAAGAGGAGTCCTTTCCCAGGGCCTGTGCTTTGGAGATGCTGCCTTCATCTTCTCCTAGTCAACATCCCAGAATAGGGATCAGTGGAATCAAGGGGACTTGCTTATTAAGATCCTGTGCCTTGCCCCTCTAATCTTTGCTCCAAGTATCCAGAACCCTGAATTTCCTGCCCAGTAGTCTGCATGAGCCTCTTCCCTGAGCTGCTCTACAGAGAGGGAGCCATGCTCACACTCATAGGCCCTATCTGAGTGTGACATGGGAGAGGTGTGACAGTCCCTTATGGTACAAGGGGGAGCAAGTGGTCAAAGAGAAGGGGACAGGATGGGGGTGGTGCCATCTCTCCCCACATTACTGCATATGGTAAATCCCCATCCTGACTTTCCAGGTTGTGATGAAGGCATGTTGTCAAGTTGGGGTGGGGCAGAGCATGTTTTATGTAATAGTTTGTCAGCTTATAACATTTAACTGTTTAGCCATATGGTATATGGGCCTCCATTTGTACTCTGGCCCTGGGCCCTACAGATGTTAGGGGTGGACTTAAGGCAGAGGTCATTCCCAGAGGCCCTTGATGCATCCAGGATGCATCTGAACCTACTGGGTATCCATACACTCTATCTTGCGTTCTCCTGTAATCATCTTATGTCCATATATGTGCAAGTAGTTTATTCTCGGGGCCACAGGCTGGTGAGTTTGCTGTTGCTCTTCAGTGAAGACTCTTCTGGTTGCAAGTGACAAAAACCAAATCCTAACAGGTTTAAGCAAAAAGAGAATGTATTGGTTCATGTCCCCAAACTCCAGGTTTCCACTTGACCAGGGGCTCATATTTATTCCTCTGTCTTGGCTTTGCTCATCTCCACACATGCTCTGTTCACAAACAAGCACCACACTTTTTTTGTACAGGTGGCTACTGTACTCCAGATCTTACCTCCTTCCGGATGCAGTTACAGAGGGAATGTGCCCCCTTCCCAGTGCCCTAGTCTCATGGCATCCCATTGGCTCTGACTGGCCACATGATCATTCTCTAAACCAGTCGCTATGGCCTAGGGGAGGTCAGCCTAGGCTCTAAGGCACTAGCCCACCCCTCATGGATTGGGAGTGCAAAAAGCAAAGGAGCCCAAAGGAAAAGTAGGGACAGTTTGCGGAAGAAAGGGCAGTGGCTCTTGGGGAGCACCCTCCCCCACCCCGCCCCCCACATGGCCCTGAGAGGTTCATTTGATGGATATTCAGGCACAATCCTTGTAGGAGCCTACGTCCCCCTTTACCCCAGCTGCCCTGGGTCTGCTCAAATCATGCTGTGCTGTGCCCACTGAGGTTTGGCCTCCCAGAAGCATCTGCTGTCTGATCTGCCTAAGCCCTTGGGCCTCCCCCAGGAACGTGAACTGTTTGAAGTCAAGGACTCAGCATTTGTTCACTCAGCAGATGTTGATTAAGCACCTCCTCGATCAGGTATTGTTTAAAGCACTGTGGGCACAGCAGTAAACAACAGAGTCCAAGCCTTGCCTCTTTGGAACTTATTATGTTCAAGTTGGAAAAGAAGTCAACAAATGAACAAGACTCCTGGTGGTCTTATTAATAGAAGTAAAGGAGGAATGGGGTTGAGGGACTGTGGTTGGATGCGACTGCTATTATGGGTTGGGTGTTATGGGTTGGGCCTATTAAGACGTACAGACATAGATACCTGAAGGAAAGGAGGGAGGGAGTCATGTGGATCTGAGGGAAGAACAGTCCTGCCAGAAGGGACCGAGAGTGCAAAGGCCTTGAGGCAGGAGTGTGTTTAGTGTGTGTGAGGAACAGCATGGGAGCCAGTGGGGCTTGCGTGCTGTCAGAATAGGAAGGAAGAATGGGAGAAGAAGTCGGAAAACTAGTGGGTGATGTTGGGGACAGGAGTGGGGAGGAGCTAAACAAATAGGGCCTTGTTGGTCGCCATTAGGACAGGCTTTTGCCTTGAGTGGAACAAAGGAGTGATGTAATCCACTCAGGTTGTGAAAGGCTCACTCGAGCTGCTACATGCAGAGTAGACGGGAGAGTGGGTGACTGAGGAAGCTGGAACCAGTGAAGGACCTTCTGCAGGAATCCAAGTGAAAGCTGACCATGGCTGGGATCAGGATAGGAGTGGGGAGTGGGAAGGAGATTCTGATATATTTCAAAGATGAAACAGCAGGAGTTGTTGCTGGATTGGGATGTGGGATATGCGAGTATAAGAAGAGTCAGGATAGAGCCAGGGTTTCTGACCTAGGGCACGGGGTGGGACTGCGGAATTGCCGTTTACCAACATGGGAGAGGTCAGGAGGAGAAGAGGGGAGTGTGTTTCGGGCACATCAGGTCTGAAGTGCATTACAGACAACCAAATGGCAGTGTGGAGCGAGGGGCGAGATGTACACGTTGGATTTTAAGAAACGGATCGGGGCTGGAGGTTTCAGTGTAAACATCACCAGCAAGTAGGTGTTTTATTTCTATTTGTTTCTCAAGTTCCCACCCAGAACAAGGCATGACACAGAGCTGGGGATGCTGATGACGATGAGGCCATCACGAGTCGTCACTTCTCTTTCATGAGCTCTGAGCTGAGGGCTGAGGTGCATCATCTTGTTCAGCTTCCTATGAGCCCATGAGGGGGGCGCGGTTGTGACCCTGTTTTCCAGATTAGAAAGCGGATATTCAGAGAGAGTGTCAGTTATCCAGCCTCAGAGGGCTGCAGGGGCTGTTTGTCCATGTGTTTGTGGGACCACCAAACCATTGCCTCGGGGCCCCAGACCCCAGCTGCCTGACAAGACCCAGCACTGACCCTGTGCGTCGTCCTTCCCTCCCTCTGCTGCAGCCTGTGACCAGCTGGCGCTGGGCGTGGTGGCGATCTTCGGGCCGTCCCAGGGCTCCTGCACCAACGCCGTCCAGTCCATCTGCAATGCCCTGGAGGTGCCCCACATCCAGCTGCGCTGGAAGCACCACCCACTGGACAACAAGGACACCTTCTACGTGAACCTCTATCCTGACTACGCCTCTCTCAGCCACGCCATCCTTGACCTGGTTCAGTACCTCAAGTGGCGGTCGGCCACCGTGGTCTATGATGACAGTACAGGTAGGTGGCCAGGCCTGACCAGGCTGGGGTTCGGGGACAAGAGGGGCAGAACCCCAGGAGCGAGCTCCTCACTGCTTGCCCAACTCAGCTGCCCCTGAGGAAAGGGTCCTCTCTCACCCTCCAGCTTCACTCAGTCACGTCGATGCTAGACTCTGCTCACTCAGCCCTGTGCACACCAGCCACACGCCCACTCACCCAGCCCCAGCCCACCTCGCATCTGCCTCACACCTTCCCACCCACCCGCCTTCACCCAGAAGCATGCTCACATCCGTACTCAGCACACTCGCCCGACTCCTAGCACCTGCACCCACTCCTGCCCAGCCACACCCACACCTGCCGGCTTGCTTACCCTCACAGGTTTCCCTCTGTGCAGGCATTGAACTCAAACCCACCAGTGCACGTGCGCCAGCTCTGATGCTTCCTAACTGGGCAGTACGGGTCTGTTTCCTCTCCTCTTTCCTTACAAAGACTCAAGTCCCAAATGTTTCTTAGTCCCACCTCTTAAGAGACAGTGACCTTGACAAGTCACTTACTCCATCTGGCCCCGCTCTCTATGCATCAAGCAAGAGCTGCGGTATCCAGTCTGAAAAGAGCCCTCCAGCTCTCAGCAGCCTATGATTCATGTCAGCTCGATTACCTCCACATGCCGAGTGGGAACCAGACGCTCAGAAAAGACATTCCGAAGTTGTTGATTTTGCTCGGGATTCAACCGCCATCTATTGAGGTCCTGCCATACCCAAAGCACCAGGCAGAGGCTCCTGGAGGGCAGGGACCCCCACCCCTCTCAGGGCCTCCCGCACAGGTTCCCTGCCATTGAGGGGCGCTCCTGCCCAGCTCCCAGTCACCCCAGTATTTGTGCAGCCCTGTAGGCTTCTCTGTGTTTACATACCACTATGAATGGTTGTCTTTGAGCCTGTCTCTCCTTCCAGACCACGAGCTTTCTGGGCCTCCAGGGTTTAGCACAGGGCCTGGTACAACACAGATGTTTATAAAGGTTTATTGAACTGAATTGAATCGAATCGAAAATCAGGTTGAAATAAACTATAATTAAATGTTATTAGGAAAGAGTGTGTTGGACACTGGAAAGGAGGAAGAAATGAGGACGCAGTTATACCATCTGATTTTGAGAAGTTGATCGTGTTGCAAGGGATTGCCATTGATTCATTCCTCCCGATCTCAGGTCACCTCATGGGACTGGCACATGGTCACCCACATGAAATCATGGTTCCCTCAGCATGCTGGAAGGGTGTACCGGTGACCTTTGCACAATACAGGTGCTGCTTGGCTTATGATGGGCTTTTATTCTGATAACTTGGTCTCAAAGCCAAATGATGGACCTCTAGTTTTGACCCCATTGCTAGCATGCTGTGAAACTTTAAGAGGGTCACTTAACCTCTCTGGGCCTCGGTTTCTTTATCTGCCACATTGGGACAGCAGCCCCTGATCGGCATGCTTTCTAAGACAGGGAGACGGGTAAGCCGGGTAATGAATGCGGAAGTGCTTTGTAAGTGAAAAACATGGCCCCAGCAACATGATTCACTGCAGATATTTATTCCAACAACATGATTCACTGCAGATATTTTGAGAGAGATTGATTAGAGAAGCAGCCAGGAAGGAAAGCTCATCTCGGGCGAACAAAAGAGCCTCGTCTTCCACTGGCGTTGGCCGAGACGAGCCTCTGGGCTCCTTCGGGAATACACTGATGGGAAGGAGCTCTGACACTTGCTGCTGGAGAATGTGGGTCACCGGCTATTACACGGGGCATTGCACCTGCTTGACAGGAAGACTCTGGTGAGCTCTGCTCCAGCACCCAGGCCATCCCCGCCCTCCTGTCCTGGGTCCCCCAAAGCCCGTGCACCTGCGGGTGCGGTGCATCAGTCTGAAAACTGAGCACATGGGAGCATAGAGTGCACTCTGGGTCTTCTGGGGAACAGGTGCGAGCGGGCAGCATCCGTCAGCCAAACGAAGGGGTGCTGGGCTTCACTTGGGTGGAGGGGAGGCTGGGTGTGTGTTTGTGGGGAGCTGTGACCCTCTCCCTACTCTGCTGAGGTCCCCTGGTATCCTCGCCCTCTTCCCCATCAAGTCTGGTATGAGGAGGCCCAGGGCCCCTATGGACCCCAGAGCCCTCTCCCAACCCAGCCACCTGGATCCGAGGCCATGGCAAAGCTTGTTTGAGAGGCTTAGGCCTGTGGGTTCTATTTCTGTCCTCCCAGCGCAGTGACATGAAGGACACCAATCAGATCACTCTCCTGACTCCGGCCCTCGGGAACAGGAATGAGAGGCTGAACAAACCCAGGCGCGTGTACCTGAAATAGCTTTGGAAACGGGGGCTTTCTGTTGGAAGGCATCTGAAGTGGGCTGTCTGTGGGGTAGGGGGAGAAGGGGGCTGTGTGGAGAGCATAGGAAACTCTGTCCAGACAGGGGACACTGTAACAGTGGATTGCAAACTTTAATCCAACAAAAACTAGTTTAAGAGAAAAAGGCGGGGGGGGGGGGTGGGCATTGTTGGCTGTTGTAACTGGAAGTTGAGTAAATTTAGCTTCAGGTACCGGTTGATCCAGAGGCTTGAATGGGTATCACCCGGTCTCATTTTCTCCCCGTTTGGCCTCTCTGCCTCTGCCCTGTTGGAATCCTTCTCAGGTCCCATGTGGTGACTCCCAGGTTCACATCCTCCTTATCTGGAGTTGAATGGAAAAGGGGGCACATCTCACCATTCACTCTGTCATTGGACGTCGCTCTGAGGACCAGCTGGGGGCACCCACTCTTTCTAAGCCCATACTCCTGCCTGATTGGCCAGGCTGGGGCCACATGCGGAGCCTCAGAAGCTGGAGATGGGTCTTCCTAGTTATATGGCCTGAGAGAGAAGGAGGTTGTTCCCCAAAGCACACTGAGTGCACAGCGCAGCCAGGACTCAGACCCCAGCCCTGAGTATGAGCAGGGGCCAGCAGGTGGTGGTGGTGAGTAAGGACCTGCTTGGGCCCCTGGCCTGCTGGCTTAGCCCCTCCTTGCATTGGGGTTGGAGGTAGAGAGAGCAGCCAGCAGGCTTGCTTCCAGGCTAAGCGGAGAGGCGTCAGCAGGAATGAACCTTGAAATAGGGACGGAAATGAACTTAATTAGACCCATGCAAGCCATTTGTCTCTAGGAAGTGACATTTAGTTTTCCCTGGAAGTCCCCAGATGAAGTGGTTTTGCAAAACGCTCAGGTGGAGAATGGATTTTTCAGTGTGAGGAGAGAAAAACTAAGTCAACCTAATTATGGAAATTTGTGTTGATGCCATGTAAGTGCCAGGCCCTGGGCTAGGGGCTGTGAGGACCCAGCCCCTCATGTTAAAGAGTTTGGGGCAGGACCAGGGGGATGAGATGAGTCCAGAGGAAGCTAATGCTGAGGGAGAGGCCACTGAGTTGGGGGAGGGGAAATCTTGTCTGGACAGAACAGTAGGGATAGGCTTCATGGAGGAGGTGGATGCATTGAGCTTGGAAGGATGGGTTAGGTTTCCAGAGGAGTCTGCCCTTAGGGGTGGGGGAGGGACAGGGGACTGGGCACAGACACCACCTGGACCTATCCAGTCCCACTGTTGGTACAGTTGAGTGTGGAGCTGCCACTTGTGCCTGCATCCTGGAGCAGGTCGCTAAGTGTGTTTAAGAGAATTATGCCCCATGTCTCATCCAGTCGCAAGGGGCAGGGGATGAAGAGGGGATGGCGTCTGGTTCAAGCTCCATCAGTCTCTACATCCATTCTGGGTTGGAAAGGAGCAGGTGGGCGTGGTCATTAAGAATCTGTTGTCCATGCCTACTTTTGAATCCACGTATGTGTATATGTATCTGTGTGCACACATGTTTATCCACATATATACACATATATTATCAGCCCAAGCATATGCCCTGTCTGTATCAACCTGCATGTAAACATATGTTCATATGTATACACACATCTGTGTGCATGTGCAGGTATGTACAGTTGAGTGCACATCTCTGTCTGAGGTGCCAGTGCCTGTGTCTGGGCGTGTGTGGCTATGACCATGCTCATGCACATATCTCTGGAGGTCATGAGTCCCTGTCTGCAGACCGGTGGCCACAGGCATGTATATGAATGTGAGCCTGCAGATTCCTGTTGCTGGGTATGCATATGTGTATACATGTCTTTTGTGCCCCGTGGTCTCTCAGGGCTCATCCGACTGCAGGAGCTCATCATGGCCCCTTCGAGATACAACATCCGCCTGAAGATCCGCCAGCTGCCCCTGGACTCTGACGACTCACGCCCGCTGCTCAAGGAGATGAAGCGAGGCCGGGAATTCCGCATCATCTTCGACTGCAGCCACACCATGGCTGCCCAGATCCTCAAGCAGGTGCGTGAGCGCTGGCCAGGAGGTGGCTACCCCATCCCCAACACTCCTTCCCCAAATACAGGAGTGGTGTCAGCCAGATCTCAGTGTGACCCCCAGTCTGCCTCTTGCTGGCTGTGTGGGCCTCTCTGAGCTTCTGTTTCCCAGCAGCAAAATGGACACCGTGGTCTCTACGTCCCACTTGGTGTGAGGATGGACTATGACGATGGATGAGGAGCCACAGGCTTGGCACATGAAGGGTGCAGAGTAAATGCTGCTTTCTCCTACTTCTGTGCCGGTGGGAGGCCCGGGCTGCAGAGAGGGGCCTGAATCCTCACAGGACAGAGCCCTTCCAGAAGCACCGAGACCTGGGCGTCTTGGAACAGCCCCAGAGCGCCTCGCTGCCTCTTCCCGAGACTGATCCCCGTAGCCCGGCATTGGTGTTGCTCTCCCCTAACTAGGTTGATCGAGGTTCCTCCACCCATCAGCTCGGCTCTGCGGTGACAGTGGGGGAGGAGACTGGCTCCCAGTCCTGGATGGGCCCCTGGTGCTGGACACAGCCCGGTGTGGCATGCTGGGAACGAGAGCCAAGCTCTGCCAAACCTCCAAAGAAAGAAACACAAGTTGCCCACAACCCCTCCGAGGGTGTCCCAGAGACACCAAAACACTGTGACTGGAGCCAGTGCTTTGTGGAAAAGGCCATGTTGGGGTGATTGCAGGAGATACTCTGGAGGTCCTGACATATGACACCTCCATAGGCAGGTGGGAGGGAGGTGACATGGAAGACCCGGGAGGAGGTGTTGAGCAGGGCCTGGGAGTGGTTCAAGGACTGGGCTGGGGGCCTACGTGCCACCCACAAGGGGTGCTCAAGCGAATGGCAACCTCTGTCTTCCCCTGAGGAGGCTCCACACCAGCATCCTTCACCTGGTGATGAAAAGGCTCATTGGAGAATCTGACTCCTTCTCCTGCCAAGAGCAAGCGGCCTGGTCATCCCCTCCTCCCTGGGTGGAGTAGGTGGTCCCTGCTGCACATGGTTGTGGAGGGTTCGGTGAGATGAGGAACGGAAGGGCTCATCCCGGTACCGTCTCATGGTCAGCACTGGTGGGGGGCGTCTAGGAGACACCACTCCCCAAAACCCCTTAACCCCACTCTCCCAGCCATCTGTGCCCAGGACATCCCTTCTCCTCCCGGCGTGTGCGGCAATACTAAGGACAGTTGTGACTTCGATTTACCGAGGAGTCACTCTGAGCCGGTACCCGTAGCTCTGCATGTACCGCCACCCTGGGAAGTGGGGTCGGTTATGGTGCCCAGTCCACAGGTGAGGAAACAGGCTCCTGGGAAGGCATGGTTCTGCGGTCACCCAGCCTGTATGTCCGAACTCGCTCCCAGGTCAGTCCAGCTTGAAAACATCCGTAATTTGAAATGAAGATTCTGGGCTCCGCTGAACACCAAGCTAAACAAAGATAAGCGTGACTGCCCACTGAGGACTTCTCTGAGCCTTTAACCTGCGGGTGTGGGTTGTCAATCTCTAAGAGGGGGCGAGAGCGTGCAGCATTTTCTAAGTGGACTTTCCAGTGACCATCTCTGCTCAGAGCACTTTGTGGGCCAGCATCCCAAAGCGCTCCATAGAAAATGCATTACGATCATTAGTATTATAGGTTACAGGCTTCTCATAAAATACATGCAGTGTATGTACTGTGGACTTCAGGGTGGCGTGGAGTCATTCCACAGCAGCCACATGGCCTGCTCTCTGGTCAGCCCTTCCCGGGAGGAGGGGGAAAAGGAGGAGGAGGAGAACGACAATGATGACAACGACAGTGATGACGACAGACCCTTCTCCAGGCTCCAGGCCGGTGGGGCTGCTGGGGGCTGGGCACCTGGACACCTCTGTCCAGAATTGTGATGCTGGCCTCAGCCAAGAGCAGTTGGGCACTTGAAAGGTGTCTTGGAGTGTGTGGCAGCCCAGAGATGCTGCCTACAGAGATGGACCACCTGGTTCCGCCCTGCCCTGTGGGATTTGGAATCTGGAGAGTGTGGCCCGTGAGCGTGCATTTTAATCTGTCCTGGGTGACTGCTGCTCACTCACTCGCGGGTGAAGTCCGCCGCTGTCTGCCACCAGCCATGCTTACAGGGTGGAGGGGTCTCAGGGAATATCACTCTGGTGGCCGCCTCCCTCAGTCCACGGCCAGGCTGTCCCCTGCCCAGTCCTCACCCTTGGGGTGGGGAGGGGTGGAGGTGCTGCTCGGCTGTTCCCTGCAGGTGCTGACGCTCTGCTTCCCCGCAGGCCATGGCCATGGGCATGATGACCGAGTACTACCACTTCATATTCACCACTCTGGTAATGTACCACCGGGCCCTGGCGTGGGTCGGGGTGGGGCCCCAGGAGGTCCAGGCTGGAGCTGCCTTGCTAGGGCCGTCGGTGTGGCCCCACGTGAGGGCACAAAGGTGTCTCAGTGTCCCGCTTGGAGAAGTGACATTACATGTGACGAAGGGGGACATGGGCTCTAGAACCTACCAGCGTGAACAGAAGCCCCTCTGCTTCCTGGCCGTGAGACTTTGGGGAAGTCATTTAACCTCCCTGCCTCAGTTTCTTCCTCTGCAAAATGGGCATAGTAATGGCTTCTACCTCCTAGGATGGTTGTGAGGACCCAGTAAGTTAATAAAGTAAATGCCGAGAGCAGTGCCGGGCATGAAAGAGCTAGAGGAATGCTAGCTCTCATTATGCTGACCCTCGACTCCTAGCCCACCCTTCCCCACGCATGTCCCAGGCCTCTCAAAGCGACGAGCATGGCCACTTTGGATTCCTATAGCAACCATGCCAGAGTCTGCCGCTCACTGTCCGCCAGGCCAGCCCACCTGCGGGCTCCAGATGGGTCCTGTCCAAACTCTGAGAACATTTAGGCCATTTAAACCCATTAGGATAATTAGCTGTGGTCTGAGATCCGCAGAATAAAGAGATCCCTGAGCCAAAGGGGCACCAACACCCAGACCCCTGGCCTTGGGTTCAGCAGATGCCTCCTGACCTTATGGGCTTGGGATGGACTCTCCCACCCAGCCCAGGTCTGGGGTGAGGGACAGTGCCGCTCACCACCCTGCTGCTGCAACAAGCTCACACAGTCTGCACCCACCTCACCGCCCAACCCCACAGGCTTCCGACTGCCCTCCTTCATCCACCCAGCACCCGCCCTGTGCTCAGCTGAGTAGCTCAAGATGACTGGCCCTCAGACCCTGCCCGCAAGGAGCTCCCATCCTGTCTGGTCTGTGTCTCTATGTCCAGCTCACAAAGCAGGCTTGTGCCCTCACGGGCCTGGACAGTGCCCGTGGGGTACAGTGGAAAGATGCCCAATGCTGAGGGCCGAGTGGGAGGTGGAAAATGTGATGCAGGCTTCATTGGAAAGGAGATTCGAGAACTGGGCCTTGAAGGATCTGTGGGAGTTTACCAAGGAAAAGCAGGAGGGGTGTGCCACATAGAGGGAACGGCATAGGCAAAGGCTAAGGGGCCGATTAGGTACTCAGTGGATGCTGGAGCTGGCTCGCTCAGGCTGATTGTGAGAGCCGACTGTTCATCTCTTCCCAACCCCACGCTCAATGATACCACATAGACAGCTTGAAATTGGCCACTGTGGGAGCATTCATACTACGGAAGTTGGCAAAAGCTACAAGTAAAGGATATTTACCCCTCTCCCCTGAGAGCTGGTTATTAAGCATTTACCAGCACACACTGCTTGTCACCCTCCCTCCACGCCCCCATCTAGCATCCTGTACCTACGGCAGAGGTCTGGAGCCACCCTGCTCCTTTTCCTGATCCAGAGCTCAGACCCGGGGACCTGCCAGGGTGGGATCAGGAGAAAGGGAATCCCATGCTGGTGACTGAGACCAGGCACCTTCTTCCCCTCGTCTCTGAACTCCGGGCCCAGATAGCGCCTGGTGCATAGTAGGTGCTCATGAATGTCGGAATGAATGACTATAATACCAAGTAGCAAGTAATCAGTGAAATGATCAATGTCTCCATCACAACAACAGTTTAGACCTGGACTCTGGGGCCAGTCTGTCTGCCTGAGGTTCTTTCGCTTCACCTCTCTGTGCCTCGTTTCCCCTGCTATAAAAGGACGCGGTAACAGTACTGCCCATAGGATGGCTGTGCTGAGCATCCAATATGTTGACATCAGTAAAGCACTTAGAACAGTGCTTGGCATTTAGTCTCCTGTATGAGTTAAATCCGTTAATTAAATAAACGCCTGCGTATGTTTTCTGTGTACTCAGCATACTTCATCTCATCCAAATCCATCTCTTCAAGGCAGGTCTGACCCCCCCCCCCCCAGTTTTATGGAAACATAGAAGCTGAGGCTCAGAGAGGTCGCTCAGGAGAAAGGGGTGGAGCAGGGATTGTTTCCAGCGGCGAGTGCCCAGCGCCATGCTCTCTGCTGAAGCCTGTGAGCTGAGAGCGTGCAGGACATTGCCCGGCTCTGATTCCACGAGGCTGGCTGTGATGGTGATGAACACTAATAGGGGTAACAGAGCCTCCACAAATCCCAGCAGCACCCACACTTCACAGGTTCCAGAGCCCTTTCCCCACATCACGGACTTCCCTCTTCACAGAGCAGAGTTTGTGCTCCTTGTTGGTTGATGGGAAGCCTGGAACTAAAGAGGCTGAGTGATCTGCCCAGAATCACACAGCAAATCAGTGACAGAGGCCTGGGCTCCTGACTTCTGGTCTAGCCCACGGCTGTTCCACCCTCTGCCCCTCCTCCCCACGCCCCTCTGAGAGTCCAGGAGAACAGGCACAGCCCCTGCCATACAGATAGTTCTGCAGTGGAGTATGTAGAGGAGAGAGGAGCTACTAGGGTGTCTCCCAGCAGCCCCCCACGGGCCAGGGCATCGGCTGTGTCCCCTAGGTCCTCTTACCCTGCCCATGTCCTGCTCCCAGCTCCAACTCTAGGACCCTCCTTCCAGCCCTGTTGGCTTAAGTGCTGCTCTGGTGGTTCCGCCTCTGCCCCGCGGTCAGTGTGGCTGTATGGGAAAGGCAGTGGCACCTGGCATTTATCCCCTTCCCTTTAGAAAACCCATGCCACCAACTCTGCGTCTCTGAAAAATGCTCCCAACTTGCTTCTCCCCCGCAGAAGACAGTTCAATTACCCCAGCTGCTATTATCTGTCCCAGCCAGCTTTGAGCCAGTCCCAGATAACCCCGCGTTCACCAGCCCCAGCTGAGCCCCTGGTGCATGGCACGTGGAGGTAACAGCCTGGAGGTGAAGGAAGGATTATAATAAATTAATAGATAAGCAATCACAATTAATGCCACTTCCCCGCAATAACAGTGATATCACGGGGAAGATATTTTCATCTGTCGTTCCTTAAGGCGATGTTTTCCGAGCTGCAGCTTCCACCCAGCCAGACCCATGGGGTGCTAATGAATTAGCCTATTATGTTATGCTGAACGTTTCTAAAAGGTCCCTGGATGATACTGAATTCAGTGTGTCAACATCTGGCGCGGAGAAGGGCAACTTTTTGCCAAGCAGAAAGGTTGCGTGTGGTTCGCTGTGTACAGCACTTGGGGTCTCAGCCTGGGGCAGTTTGGAGCCAAACATGGGAGCTGGACAGAGAGGTCTCTTTACCAGTGTCCTACTGTCACTGCCCTCAGGTCACAGGGAAGGCGCATTTGGTGCCACAAGCCCCGCAGCGCTTTGCAGCTAAGCCCAAGCTTGCAGGGACAGGAGGAAGGTGACCCCAGCACTGCTGCCCCCTTGTGCCCCTCCCCCCCAGCCTCTGTGTAGGCTCAACAGGACGAAGGCTACAGCCGGAGACCAGAAGGGCTGTTGTCACCAGCACACCAGCGGCCACCGGAGCCACAGATGCACCCTTTCCACGGGTCCAGCTGTCATCTGGTCCTAGAGGAGGGAGGACCAGTTACAGAGACCCTTGGCAGGCTAGTGCTCTGGCATCATTCAGACCTTAGTGTCAGGTCCACACTGGATTGGACAAGAGGCTGAGCCTGGGCACGGGCAGAGCGAGGAGGGCGCCCTCTGGGGGCAGAGCTTAGCTTCTCTTCCGTGGCCCTAGCAGTTCAGCTCTGGCCCCAGACTTGCAAACACCCCTTGCAAAACGAAATCCCTCCGTCTTCCTGACCCACCTCCTTCAAAAGTGGTTTAGGTAAGATTTCTTGTGCCCCTGGAGGGTCTCATCCCCCACCCCAGTGATTTACCAAACCAGGCCCGATGCCCAGCCCCGGAGGGCCTGCCGCAAGAGGAGGATGGAAGCACCAGTCTCTCCACCTCGGGCTCTTCCCACTGATGGTTCGGTGTGGAGCCTTCCTTCTACTTCGGTTGACAGGCGTATTTGCCTCAAGGGCTCACAGGGAGACAGACACAGACATAGACAGTTGTTTTAGTGGGGTGCGATCCAGAGGCCCCAGGAGAAGAGCAGAAGCACCCCTGACCTGCCTGACTGTACATGTGTAGAGGAGCAGTCAGGGAGGCCAGTAGGAAGCTACCAGTGCGATGTCCCTGCGCACAGAGTCGGGGAGAAGTGCTAACCATCAGCTCTCACAGCCAGGGTGAGCCAGCTCCATCAGCCATGGGCACAGACCTGGGTACACATGGGGACAGACCTGGGTACACATGGGCACAGACCTGGGTACACATGGGGACAGACCTGGGTACACGTTCTGTTCGCCTTTATGAGCTTTATGACCTTAGGCAGCTCCCCTCACCCCTCTGGCCTTGTTCCCTCATCATATAGAAGGATACTATTGAGTACGCACTTCACAGGTGACTGTGAAGATTCAACGACAGCCTGGCCAGCGTGGCTCAGTGGTTGAGTATCTATGAACCAGGAGGTCATGGTTCGATTCTCAGTCAGGCACATGCCCAAGTTGCCGGCTTCATCCTCAGTGTGGGGCATGCAGGAGGCAGCCAATCGATGATTCTCATCATTGATGGTCTATCTCTCCCTTTCCCTTCCTTTCTGAAATTAATTAAAATCTTTTTTAAATACTTTTTTAAAAGATTTAATTATATACTCCAGTGCAGGAAGTGAGCACTCACTTCCACTGATAGTAAGGCCACATAGCCACCCTCTGGCCAGTTCAGTAGCCATCCCCCACTGCTCAACACCTTGCATCCTGCTCCCGCCCAGCCCCTTCCCCAGCCCCCATCCTGGCCTAGAATCAGGGCCGTAGTAGTTTGGGCAAGGCTGGGACTACACTGTTGAAGCCCCTCCCCTACTCCCTAAACCTTCCAAGAAGAAATTAACACAGTTCCTTCCAGAAAGAGGCCAGGGGCAGGGGGGAACAGAATGAGTTTGGCATTGATTAGGAAGATCCCAGAGACCCAGAGGCAGCCAGCACAGGGTGAGAGCTGCTTAACAGGAGCTGGGACCGTGGTGGGGCTGGGTGCTCCCCCGATGTCCGTACCACAGAGAGACATGGCCGGGCTCCCAGCCACCCGCCCGGCACGGGTTGGAGCGACTAAGCCCGAGGACCCACGAGCAAGGACGGCAAGGGGAGAGTGTGGGGAGGAATAGACAGTCGATGAGGAGGAGCTCAAGGCAATGACCAGTGGGATGGGACCAACCTCGAGTGTCAAAGTCTATTTTTTTCAGTTAAAAACACAGACTACAGAGTGAAACATGTGGCAAAGATGGAATCCACACGCTAACAAGGGCAGCGGGAGGATGGCAGTGTTGGCTCAAAGAGCGTGTGAGGGGCTGGCTGAGTGCTTAGGTACTTGATGAGAAAAAACATAGAACGAGGCTGCTAGGTTAGATACAAAACAGATTAACGTCCTGCAGGGCCATAAAACCACAACTGTGACGATTATCCTTTTTATGGACAAAAAGTGAACCCAGAGTCTGGGCCTTGAACCAGTCAGCAGCTGAGAGTGAAGGCAACCCCAGGTGTGTTCTCCGGGAGAGTCGCACAGGCCCAGGTGGGCAGTAAACCATGTTCCCATGCTGCTCTCCTGCCTTATTTCCAAGTTTGGGCTAAGTTTCTGCTCTGAGGACAGAGTACTGCTCTGCTCCTCATGCTACCATCCCCCAAACACCACCTCTTTTCAGCTAAGCACCCGACTTCTCCCTCTGTGTCTGTACCCCTTCCCCCGAAGCTACAGCAGGGGCTGGAGCTGGGCTGCCCCATGCATTCAGGCCTGTTTTCCTGGGCCTTAGGCGAGGGCCTACCCACACACCAGCCTGGACGTGACCTGGTCCCCAGACAGACAGACTGGCCAAACTCACTGCTCCTGGAAGGCAGGGGTGAGGATGGAGCCTGTGGTGTGGGGGGCAGGGGAGAGAAGAGGGCAAGGGCAGCTATACTCTGAGTCCCTGGCAGGAGACTTTTAAAATACTCTCCTTTGGGGAATAAAATCCTTCCTTCAGCCTCGCTCAGGGTAACGTGGCGATGCCAAGACCCAGCAGCACGAGGTGGGCCTCCCCGTCGAGAGGAAACGACCGTCCTGACTGTTAGCAGCTACTGTTGGAGTCCGGGCATTGGGCATGAACTGCTGCCCCACGTCCTATAAAGGAGGCAGATGAAGAAGTGGTTAGAGCGGCTTGGTCGAGGCCCGGCAGTGAGCACATGGGGGCGGCCACTAGGCAAACGGGTTCCTGTCACTCCAAGTGCAGTGCTCCCATGGGCTCCCTCACCCCTGGCCTCCCCTCCCCGGGCCCTGCAGGGAGCTGCAGCGAGGGCTCTAGGGGGGGGCAGCAGGGAGCGTGGGCAGTGGGCTGGAGCTTATGGTGGTCACGCCTTTATTTTCATGAACCTCTCTCTGTCAGGATCTTTATGCGCTAGACCTGGAGCCCTACCGCTACTCGGGGGTGAATCTAACGGGGTTCCGGATCCTCAATGTGGACAACCCCCACGTCGCAGCCATCGTGGAGAAGTGGTCCATGGAGCGGCTACAGGCGGCCCCCCGGGCCGAGTCCGGGCTGCTGGACGGAGTCATGATGGTACAGCAGCAGCGGGGGGTGGGGGGTGGGGGGGGGAGACAGATCCAGGCTCCCCTTTCCCTTCGCCTTTCTCCCTCTCTCTCCTCCTTCCTCCCTCCCATCCCTCCTTCCACTTCTCCTCCCTCTCTGTTTCTTACTTCCCTCCTACCAATCCCGCTCTCAGGTCAGCAAGACCTTAGGCTAAGGGCCAGGACACAAGAGAGCCAGGCATAGTCCACCCCAAGGTTGGGAGTACAGACAGGTCAACAGCTGCTTGCAGAGCTGGAGGAAGCTCAGTGGGTCCTTGGTGTGACCAGCAGGGGCTGGGGAGGCAGGACGGAGGTGATGCAGGGGCCAAGGCAGCAGCAGAGCGTGGGGATGGGGCAGAGGGACTGCTCAACGGTCTAAGCTGCAAGGGTATCAGGTGTCTGCAGAGCAACAGGGTCACCCAAGCCTGGGCTCTCACCAGGCCCCCTGTGTGCCTGTGGGGGGGTGGGGGAGGGAAGGGGATAAGGCAAGGGGCGCGGAGAACTCGGAAGCTGTTCTCAGGCAGACCCTGCGCCCTCCCTCCAGACCGACGCTGCCCTGCTATATGACGCCGTGCACATCGTGTCCGTGTGCTACCAGCGGGCACCCCAGATGACCGTGAATTCCCTGCAGTGCCATCGGCACAAGGCGTGGCGCTTTGGTGGCCGCTTCATGAATTTCATCAAGGAGGTAAGTGCCCTCCCCACACACACCCACCAGGGCCATCTCCCCGGAGGTGGTTGGTGCTGCAGAGCAGTCAAGGGCCCAGGTTTGGGAGTCAGGCTCAATGCTCAATCCACCTGAACTTGGGCAAGTTGCCTTACATCTCGGAGCCTCAGTTTCCTTGAGTGAAAACAGCCATGACAGGACCAGTCTTACAGGGTGATGGAGAGGCTGTCCTTGGCACGTAGTAGGTGCTCAGTGGATGGTCAGCATTGTCAGCAGGACACAGCACAGGCTTCACGTACAACAGGTGAGGGGCTTCACCTCTGGCTGTGTGACCTTGGGCAAATGCAGGACCTGTGCTGGGCCTCGGTTGTCTCGTCTGTATAGCGTGGTCCAGAGATGAAAGGTGACCGCGTGGAAGGTGCTCCAGGCAGTGCAAAGGCAGAGGAGGCTTGGTGAATAGCCGTTAGCCCCACAAACTCCTCTGTATGTCACGGGCCCACCAGCCACCTTCCCAACCAGGGTCCCCATCAGGACCAGCTCTCCTGGCACCATGGCGGCTGTGGGGAAGGCCTATCCACAGAGCTGACTCCAAGGAAATAGAGGGCAGAAGCCTGTCCTGCTGCTGAGAAGGCGGCTGTGGGAACACACAGGACCTGCTTTAATCCCCAAGGACTCTCTCCAGCACCGCTGTCCTTGTAAACGGTGGAGGGCTGTTTATGGTTCCCATTTTACAGATGGAGGAAGCTAAGGTCGGGCTTGCACCCTGGCTCCATCCCAACTGGCTAAGTGACTTTGGCTGAGATGACTAACTCTTGGATCCTGAAGCTGTGTCCTGAAGATAATAAGAAAGTGCTACAAAGTGTTGTTGGGAAGACAATGGAAAACTGTGCACAGAGCCCCCAGGGCGGGGCGCAGTCAGGTCCCAGTGTACAGTAGATGAAGACGGTTTCGGGGGGTCAAGGTCTGGGCAAGAGGGCTCCATATAGACCATCCCTTTGTAGCAATCACAATGGACCAGGAATGAAGCCAGCTGCCTTGGGAGTTCATTTGTTCAACAGATACCTGGTGGGCCTGTGGGGTGCCAGGCAGGGAGCTAAAGCAGATGAGAACTCTCAGAGCAGGCACCCATCCAGGCAGACATCCAGCACATCACCACGTTCTTGCCTGTATCCTTACCCCAGGAGGAAGGCAGTGCGGTGAGGGCGAAGAGCAAAGGAAGCCACCACCCTCAGTGGGCAGGGCTGCTTTCCTGGAGGTCCCTCCCTCCCTCCCTCCCTCCTGTGACTGCTTGGGATGAGGCCAGTGACAGCTCCTCCTGCATTTCAGAATGGCGCTTCCAGGAATGGGCATGAGGCTGGAGCGTCTGATGTGTGTGCCTTTGGAGTTTCTCTCTTCCCGGCTGTGTGGCTTTAGACAAGTTCCTAGATGTCCCCAAGCAGCAGTCCCGTCACCTGGTGGATACCTGCTGAGAGTCGTTGCAAGAGAGCGCATGCGGCCTTGGCGCCAGTTCCCTCGTTCCTGGAAGGGAGTCCAGTGTCCGCTGTTTTGGTACAAGAGGGTCACGGTGGGCCCTTCGCATTCATCCCCTCAAAATTGCAGAGGAAGTTTGATGGGCCACTGCCCTGAGCAAGGCCTGGCTGGCCCAGGCAATCATTGGCTTGTTCTCAGGACTCTCTAAGGCCTGACCTTTATCCCCCAGACCCCCTTCTTCGGCAGGCCTCCAGCTAAATAGCCACAGGCCAGTGTGTAATCTACTGACTCTGGCCAAAACCCTGGGACCCTTAA
Organism: Murina feae; assembly: GCA_004026665.1. Classification (NCBI taxonomy): domain Eukaryota; kingdom Metazoa; phylum Chordata; class Mammalia; order Chiroptera; family Vespertilionidae; genus Murina; species Murina feae. The sequence goes on along the minus strand of PVJC01000901.1, from coordinate 48,152 downwards.
GAGCCAGACCAAAGTGACTTTGAAGCTTAACCACTTTTGGGCTGTGTGACCCTAGACAAGCTACTAAACCTCTCTGTGCCTCAGGTTCTTCTCTGCACAATGGAGACAATACCCGGGTGGCTGCAGGATTGAGTTACGTGTGTGTGAAGCCAGGACACCGCCTGGCATAGAGCAGTGCTGAGCAGATTGGCTGCTGTAACTATTGCTTCTACCATCACGACTGTCAGTCCTATGGCTTCTCGTCTCCTGGTGGGTTTTTAGCTAACGAGGATCTCCAAGCCTCATAGTTTCAGGGACCCCCCCCCCACTCTGTTCACCCTCACTCCTTGGGATGCTTGAGGCTCAGTGGTAAAGCCCAGGTAGGAGCAGAATGGCCACTGTCTACACCATAAAAAGGGGAGCCCCCTTCTCCCTCCAGGGGGTGGCAGGCCTGGGGAGGTGTGCCTGGCCCCCCTGTTTCCTGGCCCTGGTCCAGTGAATAGCCCCACCACTCAGATCCCTTTACAGAGCCCTTCCAGAACCATCTCTTACCTTACGTTAGGTGTGGAGGCTGAGGTCCAGGGCAGCCATGGGGCTGGCTCGTGGTCCCACAGCTGGTCACGACCAGGCAGGTGCCCTGCCAGAGCCCCGCACAGTCTATCCTCGGACCATTTCCAAGTCGCCCGCCTTCCCATCTGACTGCGTGACAGTAAATCATTTTAAAGACTTGGCATTTCCGAGAGGAGCTGGAAAATGCCAGGCTGGAGTTCAGAGCGTGTGAAGCATCTTTCATTTAGCGAGTCCGAAGCCTTGGCTGGAAAGGGTTGGGGGGGGGGGGCGCGAAATGTCAAGGGGAGGAGCTGCCAGTGGCTCCCTGCCCAGGCCCTGCCCCTGCCCACCGCCCACAGATGGGCAGTGCACCTGCTGGCATTTAATTCCTTGGAGCTGACAAGGAGGAAGGCTCCCCTCCACGCTGCAGGTCTAAAGGCACCTGCTGTGATTTCCCCGGGGAGGTGTGGGCGCCCACTGGGATGAGAGGGAGGCAGAGGGACTGGGGACTGCCCTGAGCCTCCCCTCCAGGTCAGACACAGTGGTCTTCACCTCTTCTGATGCATCTCTAACCTCCATCCCCAACCCCGTCCGGCTCCCGAGGCTCCATAAATCTCCCATTTGACCTGGCAGCGATGACCCATGCTCTCCAGCTCTGCCCCTAGGGGCCCCTTTGCTTGGGGCCTGCACAGCTCAGTCCCTCTTTGAGCCTCAGCGCCCATGACTTTAAAAGAGGGGCAGTGGTGACATCCACCTGGAAGGTCAGGATGAGAACAGAATGAGCTCATGCAGAGATCAGTCCTCTGTGACACGGTTTCTACTGAGGCCTCAGGCCTCAGCCCAGGGGACCCCCACCCTACAGCCAAGGGCCAGTCCTAATCCAGTGGAGCTCCCACAAGGAAACAGCAAGGAGAAGTCATAGTAGATACCACTGAGTCAGGACTGCAAACAGCAGCCCCCCCCCTTATCTGCAGGGGATACAGTCCAACCCTCCTTCCCAGGGGACGCCTGAAACCGCAAACAGCATCAAAGCCTACATGTACTACGCTTTCCCTATGCATACTGTGGTAAAGTTTAATTTATAAATTAGGCAATGTCATGGTAGGAGATTCGTTCTTACCATAGCTCTTAGCAAGCTCAGCGTGTAATTTTTTTCCTTTCCTTATTAAGTCGAGAATGTTCGCCATGTCACTTAGCGGAAGCCATGCACTTCTCTTTGGCGTATCGGAGTTCCTAGCATCAGCAGCGCCGCTCTCGAGCTCTGGGGCCATTAGGAAGTAAAATAGGGGCCTTGAACACAAGCACTGCGGTGCCTTGACAGTCGGTCTGATAACCCAGACGGCTGCTAAGTGCCTAACGGGCGGGGAGTGTACACAGGGCGGATACGCTGAAGAAAGGGAGGATTTCATCATGCTGTCAGAATGACGGGCAATTAAACATGCATGCATTGTTGCCCTAGCTGGTTTTGCTCCACGGATAGAGCATCGGCCTGGGGACCAAAGGGTCCCGGGTTCGATTCCAGCAAAAGGCACGTGCCTTGGTTGCAGACTCCTCCCCCGCTTGGGCCAGGAGGCAACCAGTCAATGTGTTCCTCTTACATCGATGTCCCTCTGGGTCGTTCCCTCTCTCTTCCATTCTCCCTAAAAATCCATGGGAAACTATCCTTGGGCAAGGAGTAACAACAAAAACAAACAACCACAACGAAACTTATGAATTGTCTGTTTCTGGAATTTTTCCTTTAATATTTTGGGGCCGTGGGTAACTGAAACCGTGGAAAGCCAAACTGCAGAGAAGTAGGGACCTCTGTCTGTCTGTCAGGCCCTGTGCTGAGCACTTTATTCTCCTTTTGAACGCCTGTGAAGGAGGTAATTTCCCCTTCCTGAAGCTCAGGGGGTAGATTCCTAGTGCAAAGCCCTCGTTCTAACCTCTTGTTGGACAGCCTCCGGGAGCTGCAGGGCGCCGGCTAGTGTACCCATTTGCCCGCTGGGCGCTCATCAGGATGACTTTCCAGCACCTTCCAGCTGCTCCAGGGCTTCTGGTTGCCCAAGAGTTTTCCTTTCAGCTCAACAGAGAGGCATCTGTGACCTGTGAGCCTGTGTGGCCCGGTGTGAGTGTAAGCAGGGGTGCAGCAGACATCAGCTGGGGGAAGGCGAGGCCTTTCCCAGAACCTGTAAGGGACCCTGAGCCCAGCGTGCAATGACGAGCTCTGTGTAGCCAAGCAAGGACCCACGGTCAGACCTCGCTTCTCGTCCGTGCCCTGGGCCCTCGGGCGAGGCGGCTGCTGTGTGAGCTCCCAGGGTTCCTCTCACCCTGAAATCCCAGCTCAGCTTTGTTCCCAAGGACTCCAGGGGGTGTGGGTTTGTTATTTCCCAGGCACAGAAAGCCACACATCCCAGCTTTTAGCTGTGTGGCCGCTGGGTCCTAACCCCAAAGAGGGAGAGGAGGAAACCATCCGCCTGAGTGGTGGAGCCCTGGGACCCTGCCTCCAGTCTGGCTCACCCTCTTCCCCACTCTGAGCTTGGGGCCCCTCGGGGCTGCTTCCTCATCTATAAAGCAGGCTCATCGCTGCCAGGATTGCTGTGGAGGTTGCATGGCATGTGCCGCGCGCAGCGCCGCCCAGAGCTAACTCTCGGGCCCACAGGCAAACGTGCCCTGCAAAGGGCCAGATAGTAAATATTTCCGGCTTTGCAGGCCAAACGGTCTCTGTAGCAACTATCCAGCTCCGAAGGTGTAGCAAAAAAGGAGCCAACGACTGTATATATGGGTGAGCACATGTGCGAGGCTGTGAGCTAAGAAACTGGCAGGGGGTTTGCCCACCTCTGATCTAGAAGATGGAGCTCTTCTCAGTTCGGGTCCTGAACCTGCTCTGGACCACTATCTGCCTCTTTGTGTGAATGATGCTCATGAAAAGCTACCATTTCATTCGGGGCTCAGGTTGTGCGGGGCAGCGTTCCAAACATTTTACGGGACTCACCTCATTTCACCCTCACCGCATTTTGGCGAGATGGCTACTATTGTTAGTTCCATTTTATAGGTGAAGAATATGAGGCCAAGGTCACCATGGCAGATGCCCAAACCATCGGACAAGGGCCTTCAGGGGTATTTAACCTAGAAAAGGGATAGAAGGCTCTCAGGGCAGACACACTGACTCTAAGTCTCTTCAGGGCTGTGTGGGGCAGAGGGACAGACATATCCTTGGGTAAGAGAAACTTCCTAAGGACCACAGATGCCTGCCTGCAGAGTAGTGAGCTCACTGTCAATAGAGGCATTTATGCAAAAATTGAGCAGTGAGCTTGTCTGCTCACTGCAATGAAATGCCCAGGGTCACACAGCTAATTGTGCTTGAATCTAGCATTCTGATGCCACGGGGCGGGGGTGGCAGGAGTGGCCTTCTCTGTCTCCCTGGCTCTCTGGAGGCCACTCCAGGCGTCTGGTCTCCCGGCCGACTTGGCCTGCTGGCCTTTCTGCCTCTTAGCAGGTCTCGCCTGCCCTGCCCGCCTGCCTCCCTGCCCCTCCCCGGGGATCTGACGCGGGCCCCCGCTTCTCGTGGCTTCGAGGCGGGGGCTCATTTGAGCGCGCCTGAGATCGATGTTGTACACGGGAAGGTGCAAATGTAAAGCTGGCTAAAGAGCATAATAGAATTTATGGAAATCGCTGGCTCGCACCACAGCCCGAGCAATGATGGAGGTGATTATTAATTAATCATGGTCTTGGGGGAACAGTATCAGTGCGAGGAGTAATTAAAATGAAGCATTGTACAGTTGTACCGAATGATGATTTATGAGCCCGAGGAATTGCCGATCTACCCTCTCCTCTCCGGCAGGCTCAATGGGAAGGATTAACTGGACGGATTGTTTTCAACAAAACCAGTGGCTTACGGACCGATTTCGATCTGGACATCATCAGTCTGAAGGAGGATGGCCTGGAGAAGGTGCGTGGGGCTCCAGAGCAGGAGGGGCGAGGCCACTTCAGGGTTCAACAGGGCCCGGTGTGGTCTGTGCCTTGGCCCTTCAGAAAACACGAAGGCTTGGTGTCATGAGGGATGCAGAACCCAGGGGCCTGGCCACGGCAGATGCCCAAACCATCGGACAAGGGCCTTCAGGGGTGTTTAACCTAGAAAAGGGATAGAAGGCTCTCGGGGCAGACAGACTGACTCTAAGTCTCTGCAGGGCTGTGTGGGGCAGAGGGACAGACATAACTTGGGTAAGAGAAACTTCCTAAGGACCTCAGGTGCCTGCCTGCGGAGTAGTGAGCTCACTGTCACTGGAGGCATTTATGCAAAAATTGAGCAGTGAGCTTGTCTGGGATGCTGGAGGTGACTCCTGCTCTTGCAGAGGGGTGGAAGCATGTGGTTTCTGAACTGCCCTAGGTTTTTGAGGCCTGTATGATTCCACGGAGTTTGGACAAGAAAGGCAGGCCCACCAGGGCCTGGGGACTCCCAGCTGATTGCTGTAGAAATGTCTGCAAAGGGGCCAGTTCTGAGCCTGGGAACCTTCAGCACATTCTGACGTCAGGTTGCTGGACTGAGAAATGGGATTTAGCATTAGCCCCTGATTCTCAGTGTGCCCTGGACCTCGGGGCCGATTCGGAGCTCAGCCACGCTCTCTCCCACAGCACGCTGGTCCCTGGTAGCCCCAGGGCATCTCTCCAACCCCGGGGGCGGGGCGTATAAAAGGTGGGGAAGTCAGGGCCAGCTCTGGTGCCTGTGGCCTGCAGGAGTCCCTGATTCCTCATCTCCCTGCCTGCCCTGGGCCGGGCCTCTTCCTCAGGTTATTTTAACACTCCCATCTGGCTTTCTTTCCACCTCCCTTCTGAGCCCTCCAGCCATTCAAGTGTACACACAGGTGATGCTTCCCAACACGCAGCTCTGCCCCGCACTGAACCTGCCCATAGCTCCCCAGTCCTGAGTCAGTAAGCTCCGCCCCTCTCCCAGCCTCTAAGGTTCTCAAAATGCCCCAGTCTTTCTCTGTGGGCCTGGTCTCCTCTGTCCCCAACCACACTCCCATGGTCTAGTCACACCCCCTCCCTCCTGCACCTCTGCCTTCACCCCTCCCTCCTGCACCTCTGGCCTTCACCCCTGCCATCCACCGTCCTGGTAGCAGGAGTGGCCTCTGACTCCTGGATTGTACCTTGTGGCCAAGGTTTGCTCCATTCACTCCAGAGTTTCCCACACATTCACGGGGTCCCTGTCCTGGGGAGAGGTGGCCAGGGAAACGTCATCAGAACTCTGTGACTCGCGTGCCGAGTGGAGCATCTGTCCCCAGCGTTGGGCTGTGGCCTCTGCTCCTCACATCTTCGAGGCCAGTTGATCAGACACAGCATGTGAGTCCCCATTCAGCCGTCTTCCCGCTTGTATTTAAACTCTGCCTTCACTCTTTCCTCCCGCACCTCTGGCTTCACCCCTGCCATCCACCGTCCTGGTGGCAGGAGCGCCTTCCTCTTCGGGCAGCACCATTGCAATACAGTATCTATCTCCTCTGTGCTCTGTCAGCCATCCATCTCTGAGGATAGCCTGAAATTCTAAGGATGGCATGCATGCCCCACCTCTCGCTCCTATGCCTGTGGCTGGCATCAGGAACTGGGCATCAGAGCACTCTTTCCCACTGAGCCCACCACAGCGTCCTTCTGCCCGCAACTGGCACACGTTGGCCACAGCTGACACTGGAGAAACACTCTCTGCTGCACCTGGACTGAGGTGGACCCGCAGAGCCTCCCTCAGAGGCTCCCGATCTCAGACTCCGGGCAGAGAGCCTCTGCAGGCTGGTCCCCGCCCCCCGCCCCGGGCCTCACTGTCTGGCATCCCCGTGGCAGCTGGTGTCCAGCAGGGCGAGCCGTTGGAGCCCAATACATGCTTCCTAGGGCACAGATTCGTGCTGTGCATTTGGCCTCTAGACAGATGTTTGTGGAGCAGCCCCTGCACCCAGGTGTGCTGCGAGGGCCCCTCGTGCTGAGCTCGGGCCACTGGAGAGAAGAGCATCTTCCAGGCTGTCTTCTTGTCTCCCCTCCTCTTGCCCTGATGGGGCGGGCCCGGTCTGCAAAGATAGATCCTGCCTGGAGAGGGCACTGAGCCCCCAACACAGCCACTCTGCCTCCCATACCATCACTTCTGTGTGCTAAGCTGGGTCATAGCTGATCCAGCCAGCTCCAGCCAGTGGCTTTGGGAGGATTAAGGCAGAATTATCCAAGCATAATTACGCATCTCGCTGCTATCTTCCTGGCACAGCTCTCTTAATGGGATGTTTGCACTCAGCTTCTCTGTTTAATTGATTAAGTTTCTGAGGAACCCCCAGCTGGGCCAAGGACGGGGTGGACGTGCCGGAATCGTCCTTGAGAGAGAAGAGCTGAGATTGGGGCAGGGCGGGGGCAGAGTTGGATCCAAAAGGACCTGTAAGAGGCCCTGGGCTTTAGAATGATTTGTAAACTTGATCTTCCCTTGCCTCCCTTGGGCTCAGGCCTGACAGCAACAAGGGCACTGTGTGGGCAGAGATTAAGCCGCCTTGCCCAGGGTATCTGCCAATTTTGGAAGGAAAACCACAAATTCCTGCAGCATCTAAGGCCCCCAGTGAGGGTCACTCACTCTGTTCTGCCATCCCCCAAACAGCTGCCAAGACCAGTCTCCTGCCCAGCCTGCCGTCCTGTACGTGACCCATGTCATTGTCCCTTCACTTATTCCATAGGTGCTATGAACATCTCCCTCCCTCGCTCCGGGTCCTGTCCTGGGCTCTGGAGCTGCTTCTGGGGGTGAGACCCAGTGAGTGAGCAGCTGGTTGCCTGGGTCTTCCCAGGGAGGTGGGAGGCCCATCAGGCTGAGTAACCATCCCAGGGGAAGACCTGACCTTGACCCTGACTCAGGACCCCTGACTTCTTCATGGCATCTGCTCCCCCCAGGACAGTTTCCACTGGGTTCCCTCTGTGTTCACCTCTCCCTCTGCATCTCCCCTTCAGCGGTGAAGGGTTTGCCACCAGGGGGATGTGGCAGATTCAGGAGACTCACCCGCTTGGGGGCCTCCTCCTGGGCTGAGGGGGGCAGTTTCAAACATGTTAGCCATGGCCATGAAGAATCGGATCAGGACGATGGGCTTGTTGATGTGAGAACGGGATGGAGAGACTGAGGACTCAGCACCCTGCTTCTGTCTGTATGTCCATCCAGGTTGGGGTGTGGAGTCCTGCCGAGGGGCTCAACATCACAGAGGTCCCCAAAGGCCGAGGCCCTAACGTCACTGACTCTCTGACGAATCGCTCACTCGTCGTCACCACAGTTCTGGTAAGAGCCCACAGCCCTGCAGGAGGGACTGTCTGGCCTGGGGGTGGGCTGGCCATTGGAGCTGGAGAAACCCCTCCGTCACCCCACCCAGCATCAACTGGGCACCTCCTATGAAGTTGCTCGGAGGCTGGGAGATGGGGGAGGGGCACTGGAGAGTGGACACACTCGGGGTTGCTCAAAACAGCCCTCTGTGGGCGTTTGGAACACAGCAGCCCTGCTCAGGGCCTCAGGCCAGAGGCCACCTCCCAGAGCTAAAGCACTCAGCCCTCAAGCCTGTCTGGGACCTGTGGCCAGGCCGGCAGAGGCCTGTGTGTTTACATCTCACCCACCCACTCCCTGAGCCCCGAAGTCCAAGGAGATGGAGTGGAAGAAAGGAAGTGGACGTGATGTCTGAACCAGGACTCGGGTCTACCTCTTCCACCTCAGTCCCCTGAGCAAAGGCCCTCCCGCGGGTCTCCCCTGCCCTATTGCTCTTGGCAGCAGTCACTCCATTCCCAAACTGAACGGTACCACCTTCTCCTGATCACGTCAACCCAAGGAGTGGCTTTGGGGTCTGCTTGGGTCTCTGTACTCTGGAGCTCAGCCTCCTGTGTGACCAGAGGCTCAGGACCCACCCTCTCAGGACACAGAACTGTTCTGGGGGCCCACACCGGGGTCATGGTGGGGGGAGGCAGCCCGGACACAGCCTGGTGGATTCTGAGCAAAGAGCCTCTGAGGACAGTTCTCGCCCTGGTCAGCTTCTCTTTATAATAAAGCCAAGTGTTTACACGGGCCATGTGGCAAGATCTTCCTCTATAAAACAAACCAATGAAAGCGCTCTGTTTGGCGTGCATAGATAAAGTAAGGCTGCACCCCACACTGGTCCTTCCACAAGGCTCGTGCAGGCTGGCCACACCCGCCTCCCACCAGAGGCAGCTCAGCCCCACTGGACGGCACTATGCCCTCCCTCTGGTGGGATTCACCTGCGATGTGCTTGGTAGCGGGGTAGGTGGGCACCGCGGAGTGGGAGGGGGTGTAAACCCCATCCTCCCCGGAGGCCCAGGGAGCAGCAGACACCAGGGGCACCATCAGCTTCTAGGGAGCAGTTGCGGCTTGTGGGTCTCAGCCCCGGGCTCCAGGGTTCTGACTGAGAGGATCTACGTTAAAGGTGACGAGGACCTGACAGCGGTTCTGGACAGGCCACTGAGCCAGAACGAGAGGACTGGGGAGACACCTACTGCCACCAATTCGGGGTGAGGCCCCCCCCCCGGCATCTTCTCCTGACAACTGTATTTCCTGCCTGCCTGCCTTCACTGATGGACTTTTTGTTAACTAAAAAATATATAAAAATGAGACTTTAAAACCAGTAAGTTCAAAGGTCTCATTAGGAACGGGAAATTTTTGTAAAAAAAAAAAAATTAATAGTAATAATACACAAAACTCTAAAAGATTAAAAAGAGCAAAGGGATTAGAGTGAAGACTGATGAGCAATTAAAGGAATACTGATGTGGATCAAAATATTAAAAAATAAAAGGAGATCGGAAAGAGAACAAAATAAAAAGGTTAAAAGGAAAATAGTAAAGAGAAAAATGAAAAGGAACGCTATCAAGAAAGATGAAAAGGGAAGATAAATAATTAACACTCCAGCTAGACATGGTAAGAAATGTAAATCCCGAACGTCAGGAAGCAAGAGGATAAAAGTGTGACAAAGCTAAAATATAAAAGGGTAAAAATGAAATAATAAGAAGGTGGTAAAAGATTAAAAGCAGAGCTGCATGGAACGTGAGCTATCAATAAATAAGGCTCTTTTCACACGACAAGATTAAAAAAGGGGGAAACTAGTATTGCTTTGAGAAATTAGGAGAGGTGATAAATGAGCTAAGGTGACTCAGCCTCAAAACAATATCCTAGCGGTCTGAGGCGCGCTACAGATAATACACCAAAATGATGCAAAACCCACCTTGAAAGACACGAGGTTCTCTTATTAAAATGGCAGCAGCCTGGTTTCAAGGGCAGAAGTCCCTTCGGCAAGGCGACGAGGGATTTTTCTACCCTAGCAGAGATCAAATCCAGCATATGTCCCCGTTCTTCCTGAAGTTTCTTGGTCAGTTCTCGAAGCTTCTCGCAAAAGCTGCGGACCTACTTGTACTCAGCTGGTCATGAGAGGCCCCGCCTGCCTGCAGCATCCGCTGGCTCCAAGGCTCCCGGGGACAGGGAAGGAGAGAAGCCCCTCTTGGCCCACAGCCTGGACACAGCTCCACTGGTCCCACTGCTGCTCATCCAGGCCAACAAGAGCCCCGCAGCCCTTTGGGACAAGCAGTGTGAGCAGGACAGGGCCAAAACCGTGTGATGATGGTTACGAGCCCAGAAATGCGGGTTTGAGTACTGGCTTGACTGTCCGTGAGCTCTGTGACCTGGAAAAGAGAGGTGGTAACTACTCTACCACCTCTTCCTAGAGTTGAGTGGAATAATGATGATTAAGTACAAATGGCACAGAGTGTGTGCTAAGTGATAGCTGCCGTTGTTCTTAATTCATATTATTACTGAGTACAAACCCAGTCCCCAGGAGGTGCGGGCTTAATACAGTATTCCACAGGGCTTTATGGCAGGCAGAATGACAGTTCTAAAGAAAACCTCTGCTTCTGGCCCTGCGCCTCGCTGTCGACTGACCCCTGATCATGGTCGCAGAGGTTATCTCCAGCACAGGGTGCATTATAAACTTTGAACTTGCACTTGAATGCCTTCCAGGCCGGCAGGCATTCCCTGGCTCTCCACAGACCCCCTCCCCCTGCCCACTCTCTTGTTTACATGTGGATGCGTCTTATCTAGTTGTTTCCTGACTGGCCCCTGAGGACATTAGAGCTGTGCCCTCACGAGGCCCTCTTAGCTCTAGTCTCCTACCTATAGGTGAAACAGGTCCCAGCCACCACCTCATCCCCTGCCTTGGCCAACATCTGAGCTCCCAGTCCTGACACCACAATTATTACCTAGCCCTGGCCCTGTGGCCTTGAGCTGTCGCATGGCTGCTTACCCAGACGTCCTTCCTCGGAGTCTTTCGAGAGACTGAGATTCCCACTCCCACACAAGGACTAGTCTGAAGACCTAGAACTGGTCCAGACCTTCCAGAGAGTGTACCAGAGAGTCTCGGTGTGGCTCACATGTACCCGAGCCCAGGGTGCCCCAGGCTTGAGCTCTTTGGGGCAGCTGTGCCAGTTGTGGGCAGAGGCCCAGCCCTAGCAGCTCTGACTGAAAACCCAGCCCTGTGCTTTGGCAGCCTAAAAGTAGGGCCAGCATCACCTGCTGAGAGCACTGGGCCCCTGCCTTCTGGAAGTGTGTTGCCTGGGCAACAATGCTTTGAGTGACAGGCAGGTAAAACCAAGAGTACAGGAAGACCAACTGTTTGCCCCTCACGAACAGGGCTGGCCCTGAGACCTCTAGAATCTTGATGTGGCTGAAGGCAGCATCTCTGTGTGTGCTACCCTCTCCCTATCCAAGAGCCCAGGGTTCGTTGCTAGGGATACCTTAGGCTGGACACAGATGGCCAGAGCCCTGACCCCACCCTCTCTGGCCCCTCCTTGCTGCAGGCAGCCTTCCTCATTCCTGAGGCCAAAGCGGCTGCAGCAGGAGCCTGGAAGCCTGCTCTCCCACCCGCTCCCTGCCCAGCCCCTGCCTCTGTCCTGCTTCAGCTCTTCCACGAATTCATGAAAAATTCATCCACCCAAACCTCAGCTCACACACTGCGAAAACACGCCCAACTCATTCCTGGGGCCCTGCTTTTGAAGGTTCAGTGTTCTTTTGGCTGCTGAAGTGAGCAGCGGTGTCAGCATGCACATCAGCACGTGTGTGGGTGTGGGACCGTATGCACAGGTGTCTGGATACGGGTGTATGTGTGCCGCATGCACATCATGACCCACATAGACACAGCGGCCAGGCAGGCAGACCATGGTATCCAGCAGCTGGAGAGAGAGGAGAGAAGGAAGGCCGGGATGTGGGCAGGGAGAACCATCCCAGGCCAGGGACCACTCCAGGCCTCCCCATGCGGCGAGGGCAGGACACCCAGTACTCTGTCCTGGTTTTAACTGGCAGAACCAAGGGCTTGGGTTCAGGGTCCTTGGCCTCTTTGTCCGAGCAGGGTGAGGCAGACAGAATATTCGAGAATGTGGTGTGTTTGTGCCAGTGGCATAGTGTGCACATGGGTGCACATTCTGTGTGGATATTGTATGTACATGTGTGTGGATAACACCTAAGTCAGCTGTTAGGCAGTTAACCCCTGGATCCTCTCCCAGAGGCCCCCTCTTCTAACTCCACAGGTCCTGTCACTGGGAGAAGCTCGGCACAGGGCCCGGCACTCACGTCGGTTTAAGAAGTGATCGGAGAAAACCTAGACTAAGAGCCCTGGCAACAAAAAGTCAGAAAGGTTATTTTCCCGGACCTCTGTTTCCTGTGACTTGTTGAGGAGAAATATTACCCCTGCTCCTGTGGCCGTGCTCCCAGAGCAATAGGAGAGCGTGAAGTTATGAAATTGAGGGCACCTTCACCGAGCAATCGATTAGCAGCCGAGAGAGCTTGTGAATTGGCTGTCTGGACATTTGCAGTAATAAATTGTGAAATAGTCCATGAATAAGTAGTTGGCGGAGTTCAGAATTACCCCCTAGGAAATGTTGAGGTCTAGAGACACATTACCAAGGCGAGCACCATTTTAATGCTCTGGGCTTTGGCTGTTAAATATGTATGCCATCCGCAAAGCACTTCCCAAAATTAATGGCATTTTACAGCTGCTCCGAAGGCAGCGTATTTATATGGAGATGTATAGATTGGGGGCTGTGGTGGCTTCACAAATGAAGTGCTAATTTTAGAGGAGAAGGCTGGGAGGGGCAGGCCTGGAGAGAGGGTCAGGAAGTGAGCTACCTCGGGGCCTTTCCCAAAATGGATTTCCACTGCCAGCTATGATTTTTAGCCTTTGGTGACATTGGGTGTGGTCTCTAGGCTAGACAGGTCACTATGATAACAGGCCACCCAGTACACAGAAAGGAGATAATAATTCTATTAACAACTAGAGGCCAGATGCATGAAATTTGTGCAAGGGGCTTGACTCTCACAGCTTACCCTGGCCCTCACAGCCCTGGCTTTGTCTGGAAGGTCGTCCAGAAGGATGTTCGGCTGTTTGGTCTTATTAGCATATTATACTTTTATTATTATAAATAATAATAATTAATAATAATCTAATCTAATAAAAGAGTAATATGCAAATTAACCATCACTCTGAGACACCTAAGCCACGCCCACCAGCCAAACCACGCCCACCAGCCAATCAGAGCAGCTGTATGCAGAATTAACCCAGCCAAGATGGCGGCCGGCAGCCACAGAGCTGGAACAAGCAGGAGGCTTGCCCTGACGATGCAGGAAGCTAAGTTTCCTGTCTGCCTCGGCCGGCTGTGGCAACAAAGTTTCCACAACAAAGTTTTAATTATAGAAGATAAACCCCAAAGACCTGCTTCCAGCCTTGGGCTCAAGGAAGCACTGGGAGCTTGGGTTGTCCTGGGCAACCCAACCAGGGCTCCGGTTAAAGCAACAAAGTTTCAACTTTAGAAGTTAAATAAATTCCAGATACCAGTTTCCAGCCAGGCTCGCCACAAACAGCCATCAGCCCCTCACCCAAGCTGGCCACACCCCCATGGGGTGAGGGTCCCCACTGGGGGGCTTGGCCAGCCTGCAAACAGCCATCAGCCCCTCACCCAGGCTGGCCAGGCATGCCAGCAGGTGGATATCCCCAGAGGAGTCCCAGACTGCAAGAGGGCACAGGCCGGGCTGAGAAACACCCCCAAGTGCACAAATTTTTGTGCACCAGGCCCCGAGTAATAATATAATAATGGCAGCTTCCATTTGCCAGGCACTGAGTGCTTTTCATAGTTTGATCCTTTAATCCTCATCACAACCCTATAAAGTAGGTTCTATTGTTCCCATTTTACAGAAGGAGGTGCAGAGTGCCGGGGAATCTAGTGTGGTTGGTAATCTCCCTGGAAAGATGGCACTTTCTTTCCAGTTATTTTCTGGGGCCAACACTAGGGCCACCAGGGACGGGGGCCAGTTTGTTCACTGCACGAGAGCTTCTGACCAGAAGGGTAAGTTGGGCCTGAAACAGGCCCCACCCCCATGCCAGGTTCCAGGCAGCTCCTTCCCTGAGACTGATCAGCACAGAAGGTGACGTGTGCACTAGCCGAAGTCGCCTTTCCTCCGGGCAGCCCCAGCACCTTGTCCCGTGCCTGCACCTTCCCCGCGCCCCTGGATTCCGTTCTCCAGTCCTGTGATCTGCCTACTTGGTTGGAGGGTGGGACAGGCAGCACTGAGGCTGAGTGTGGGGCCTCACCACAGGACCCAGCTTCTACCCGATTAGACTGAGAAGTATTTTCCTCAGGATCCCTGGAGAGACAGGAACCTCTTGGGGACTCGGACACTCCCCCGCTCTTTCTCTGAAGCGTCCCGAGGGACTTGAAAATCTACAGGAGTAAATTGGTCATGGGGTGGGATTTTGAAAGGCAGTGTAGCCGGGGACCTCGGGCCAGAGAATCAAGCCCACCTGTAACAGCGGGAGCCTGGCAAGAGGTTGCTGGTGGGTTTCTGTACCCAAGGGCCTCTGATGAGGGTCTTTGCCTGAGGCTTTCATGGCTGACCCACTCCAGAGGCCCACATGTCAGAGGCATGGCCACACCAGTGGAGAGAATGATGAGACCCCTGCATAATCAGGTGTGTGCCCTTCTTGTGGGCTTGTGTTCCAGAAATTTTTCAATACACATGCATTCTTTCAGCTAGTGGGCTAGTGAGGAATGTCACCCATCAGCTGAAGGTTTGGGGCACTCTGACATTTGGGGGTGCTGAGATGGCTTTGGAGAAGGTTAAGGCCCAGAAAGAAGCTGAAAGATCGGAACGGAATTCCGTCAGACTGCAGTTCAACTCTTGGGCAACTTATTGACCTTCTCTGGGCCTCAGTTTCCTTATCTATCAAATGGGGACAATGTCATCTACCTTGCAAGTTTGCGAGGCTTAAATCAAACAGCCTGTGAGAAAGAGTTGAAGTTAGTGCTTGGTGTATGTATGGCAGGAAGGCCAAGGAATGTTGAGTTTGCTAAGCATTCAGCTCGTTCACCAGAGACTCTGGATGGAGATGTATAAGTGAAGCTGGGTAGGCGGGACCAGCAGAAACATACTTGCGTGGAAGCCTGGACTCTGGGACACTGTATGGTCCTGGATTCGGACATGTCGGATGCCACAGTTCCTCACTCTGTATCTCTCAGACTGGACGAGGTCCACAGCTACTTCCCACTATTTCCCCTGCGTCTCTTCCCTGTTATTCTTGGCAGGGCTGCCAGGGGGTTGTTTCTAAATGAGAAACCAGAGCCATGACCCGTTCAAAGCCCTTCACTGACTCCCCATCACCAGGGAGGGAGGGAGGGAGCCTGACACGGGACAGCTGTTACCTGTGCTCTGGCCCCATAGCTACCTTCCGAGGACCCTGCCTTCCAGGGAGAAACACCTTGGGACTCAGAGCCTCTGACAGGATGAGGTGGCTAAGAGCTCAGGCTCAGCTGAGCTCGCCCGTCACTCATCCCAATGAATTCACCTTCTGCACCTATAAAATGGGATTGTGAGTACCTACCCTTAGAAGGTTGAAATCAAGGTTAAATGAGGCAATATCAGCTACTGCCTTTTGAGCCTCTGGCTCTGCTGGGCCCCATCCTAGGCCCTCCACTGACACCATCTCATCTGCTGATGTATGAGTGCCCCGCACATCAACAAACAAATGCTAGCCATCGCGGTTATCAGGAGTCACTCACCCGGCAGATCCTGACTCTGGGGACTGGGATCTTTGGAAAGAGAACGGTATCAGGGAGCATGTAGATCTAATCTTTTAAATGGGAGCTGGGAGAGACAGCAGGGAGATACGTGACGCCAGCGGTGTGCGCACACTTGAGCAGCATCAGAATCCCCCGGAGGGCTTCTTACCACACACGCCATCAGCCCCGCCCCGAGTGCCTGGGTCACTGGGGCCTGGGTGGGGCCTGAGAATGTGTAATTCTGAGAAGCTCCCAGGTGAAGGTGATGCTTCTGGTCAGGGGACCACACTCAGAACCACTGGCCTGTGTTGAGGGTGCAGCAGACAGAGCATGTGACTCACAACCAGACGGTTTGGAGTTCAAATAGCTAGTCCACTGCTTACTAGCTCTGCAACCACAATTAATCTAGTAAATACCGCCTGAGCCCCTGCGTCTTACCAGGGATACTGATAGGTAGCCATCCGGGAGGCACAGCGCCGGCTCTCGGGAAATGTGCTTGTCCTCCCTGACCTAGCAGGCCTCCATCTAAGCCGCCCAGAGGATTTTTTTAAAACACAGAAGCAGAGGTTTCAGCCCAAGCTCTCCAGCGGCCGGCCTCCCCCAGCCCACACAGCCTTCCTCAGCTCCTCTCCTGTCTACCCTGCAGGAGGAGCCCTTTGTCATGTTCCGGAAGTCTGACAGGACCCTGTTTGGGAACGACCGGTTCGAGGGCTACTGCATTGACCTGCTCAAGGAACTGGCCCACATCCTGGGCTTCTCCTACGAGATCCGGCTGGTAGAGGACGGCAAGTACGGGGCACAGGATGACAAGGGCCAGTGGAACGGCATGATCAAGGAGCTCATTGACCACGTAAGTGGGGCTGAGGACCCCCTGGAAGGCTTGGCCAAGTCCCGTGTGCACGTCAGGGTGGGGCATCTAGCAGACGAGGGCCCTGGGGCCAGGAGAGATGGAGTCGCAGGCTGTGGGGAGAGAGGAGTGCGGAGCTCCCTCGGGCCTGCCTTGTTCATGCTCCCAGCTCACAGATACTCCCCTTTGCATAAGTACACACGCACTGGCCTATCCCACTCAGAGCCATTCCCACCTGTCTGATGAGCTGTCTCCTGTCCCTTTAAGAGCCCCCAAAGGATGTCCCAGCCATGCGGGTGAGCTGGCATGCAAAGCACCGCCCCAAACCCTGGGACACCGAGATAGATCCTTCACTGTCCTGAGTGACTTTGGGTCCAATGGGCAGACGGGTGGTCCAGGGAGCCAAGGACTAGGATGAAGGGATGAGCAAGGCTCAGCTGGGAGAAACCAAGGAGGCAGATTCATCCCCAGGCTGAGATGGGAGAGGACCCAGGGGAACGGAGCAGCAGCAACAGATGGAGCTTTTGAGAGAGGGGGCAGCTGGTGGGAGGGCCCTGGGTTTGTGGGATGCTGTGGGGGAAATGGAGAAAATCCAATCTAGGGACACCACAATAGGGGGAGTCAGGAGGCCCTGGGTTCAAATCCCATTTCCTCATTGGTTGGCTATGAGGAATGTCACTAAGCGAATGTCACTGGACTTCTCCAGTGGCTTCCTTCTCTGTCAGTGGGCATGATCCTCCCTCCTCACAGAATTGTTGATACGGGGCATAAAGTACTAGGTGCAGGGCCTGCCCACAGCCAGCCCTCAGCACACACATCCCCATGGGTAGGAGCCCAGGCTGTGGACCTCTGGGCCAAGGTTCAAGTCCTGGCTTTACTAGCTGATAAATGAGCAACCAGGTAAGCCCATCAACACCACTGAGCCTCAATTTCTTCACTTCTAAAAGGGAGTAATCAGCAACTACCGTAGTTCCTATATTTGTTGCAGCAATAAATGAGGCACCACTTATGCAGGCTCACCTGTCACATACATTATCCTGACATTGCAGTGGGGTAGGGACTGTTCCGCCACCCCTAGTACAGACCAGGAAGCTGAGGCAGAGGGAGGTGAAGGCCCCACAGTAACCGGTCTTTGGAGACCCTCTACTTCTGAAGCCCTATGCTCTGACCTCTGCAGGGAGCCAGGGCAGAGGGAGGCTCATGCAGTTGGTCTTTGCAATGTGAAAAGTACCAGCCAAAGGGATTATTCTCACTTTGCCTCTCAGAGCGGGGCAGGCAGCAGCAGGGCCTTCTGTTGGAGGGGCTGCCACATGGGGACCTTGGAGCTTGGAGCTGGGAGGAGGCTGGAGCTCAGAGCAAGAAGGCTCCAGCAGAGTGTGACGGTTTCCTGGGCCCCAGGAAGTAACCCACAGGGAAGGCTGATGGGAAAGGCTAGTGGTAAAGAACATGAACTCCACTGGGCTTGATTCCCACTCTGCCACTTATTAGCTGTGTGTTCCTGGACAAGTTTCTTAACCTCTCTGTGCCTCAGTTGCCTCCTCTGTAAAATGGGAGTGATAATAATAGAACCTCCCCCTAAGAAGGCTGCTGTGAGGACTAAGTTCACACATAGTTGGCACTGTGTCAGTACTTGCTCTTATTATTATTATTTTTGTTTTTTTACTGAGACTCGGGAAGGGGCTTCAGGAAGTCCCATGATCGCCCTGAGCTCAGGACCTAACTCGCTGAGAGTAACCTTACCTTCCCTGCCTTCTTCCCAGCTGGTTGTGCTGCTCCTCAGAGGCAACTGCTAGGGAAGCAGCTCTCAGGTTGTGGAATTCAATCTAAATGGAAGGGTGTGGTGTTGTCACCGTTATTAGCAATAACTGTGATTATTATGGAAATTAGTCAGCAGGGCCCAGAGGCAGATTATGGAGCCCCGTACACTTATGAGCAGCACTGCGGAGTAAGGGGCTTCCAGTAGTTCTGAGCCTGCTGTTTGCAGAGGTGAGCTGGGCAGGGGAGGAAGAGAGATCTCGTGGAGGGGAAGCCACGTGCGGAAGCGAGCGGGGCAGAGGCCGGTCTTGTCACCACCATCTCCAGCAGTCAGAGAGCTCTGAAGAGCTGTTTGCGAGGGGGTGGGTCAGAAAACCCCGCAGCAGCCAGACCTGCCCAGCCTGGCCCTTGGCTGGAGAAAGGAGGTCTCACCCATGGCCCCCTTGCAGCTCCGTCTCTATAGAGGCCATAGGCTGTGACGGGACATGCAGGTGACCTTGATAAGCCAGAGTTCCTACAATTGATGAGTCCATTAATCCTAGCTTGGTGCCAATTTTAATATCATCGTAACCATTTATTAGTGTCGTCAGATAATTAGTCTTCTCACTCGCTCATAGAAAACGTGGTAAAGGCTCGGCAATAATATTACTTTCTTATTAGGGATCTGCTCGCAGACGTAAAAATGATGAATGCTAACTTCACAAGGATCTGCCCCAGAGGCCCATTCGGAGGCCCTGGGTGGAGCCTCTGACCAGCAGGACTTAAGAAGTCCTTCCCTGACACCCTGCTCACCTATGTCCCATGCCACTTGGCCTGCCAGGAGCCAGGGTTGTGGAGGAAGATGGGGCACCTGGAGAGTTCCCCCCCCAACACACTCACCTTCCCCCAAGTCACCTCCAACTACAGGAGCAACAAATGCAATTAGGCAGAGCAGCGCACTCTCCATCCATCACCCCGTCTCTCTCTGGTCATCACTGGTGTCAGGCCCCGACCCCATTGCCCAGTACTATGTCTTCTACCTTCAAACCAGGAACCAGCTCCAAGTCCTGGCCCACATGCATTGGTGTTGGGAGGTTCTCAAACCATTGGTGGCCAGGAAAGGCTCTGCCAAGCCACCTCCTTCAGGCGGGGGCAATAGCAAGGCATGCTGGAAGCTCACCTGGGGCAGGTCAGTATCCTGGATGGGACTGGCCATTTGAGGGTAGAGGATAGGGATGGACTGCAAAGGTGGACTCTTGTTGGCAGCCAGGTTGACCAGAGCTCTGGAGAAGCTCAGAATCTGCCTGAGGATGACCAGTAGGCAGGTGAGGAATGCAGGAAGGACTTGGGCTGCATTGAGGTTCGCCACAGAACTGTCAGCTGCTAGGGACTCAGCAAGCAGAGACCAGCCTGGGGAAGGCCTGAAAAGAGTCTGGCAGGGGTCAAGGTTCAGATAACCAAGTTCAAGAAAAGACAAGGTGTAAAGTCACAATAGAGCTTCAGGGGTGAAGGAGGTATTGGAGGTAATCTGAGGTCAGAGGGAGCACCTGGACCACACTTATACTCCTGGATCATCTGTCCCTTCATTCATTCCACAAAACTTCCTGGAGCAAAGTCTCAGTCTGGGCTCCTGGAGGGCAGAGCTTGAGGCATAGGCTCAGATACCGCTGTTTAGTAACGGGGTGTGATGCAGGCAGAGAGTGACAGGCAGGAAAGTGGAGCAGGAGGGAGGGGAAGCCAATACGAGGACACATTACTGAGCCATTGCCACTGAGTACAACTAATGGCTAAATCCACAAGTCTGCACCCCAGGAAAGCCTTGCAAAATGTCGCAGGACCATCTCTTACAGTGACAGGGACAGGCTTATTAACCTACTCCTGACTCTCATGCATTTCTGGGCTTGGCGTGGAGGCATGGGAGCCAATAGGGACCCTGCAGCAATGTCCCTAGGAAGTCATGGGAGCAAGAAGGGCCCAGGTGGAAGGAGGTGAGATGCTGTCAGCTTGTACCCATGTGAGGTTAGTCACAGCCACAAAGTCTGTTCCAAGCACCCATGCCATGCCAGACCTGGAAGGTGACTAGAGATGCGGGAGCAACTGAATCAATGGAACATGCTGACCTCCTGCCAGGACTCAGGAATCAGCTATTCTCCAAGGCCCGGGAAAGACACAGGCTTCATTTCTCACCATCAGTCACCCAGGAGGTCTGTGTGTGAAGCACAGGCAATAACCGCTCAGTCAACACTTAGGAATTTTCTAGCACCTGTACCCATCTCTTTAGATATATATGGGCTGTTCTGAGTTTGTCAGTGGCTACAGTGCTGATTGTTAAGTGTAGTGACTGGCTGGTGGATCATCAGCAGACACCACCTGTGATTCAGTGTCCCCACCCCAGAAAAATTGCCATGTGGCTGACCATGCGGTAAGCTCCTAAACCTCTGGTGTTCCCATTGATCAAATTATTCATTTATTCAATAAATTTATTAAGTTAGGTCTCATGCCAGGTGCTGTGAATACACAGCAAGATCCCTCTCCTGAGCCTCAGGCTCTGACACTCTAGTGGAGGAAACAGATAATAATCCATGAACATTTGGAGTGATGCAACTATTAAGCCAGAGTAAGTGTTCTGAGAGAGGAACATAGTCATGTGAGAGAGACGCGGGCAGGAGGGGTCAACAAATCACCCAAAAGACCAATGAATGTGTTGAAAAGTCAGAGGTTTGAAGGTTATTCAAGGATGTGATTACTATAAACATGAAAGCAAAGACCTTGGACCTTCTTTGAGCCTTAGTTTCCCCTCCATAAAAAACTCTAGGTTAGAGTCGATATTCTCGAAGTTCTCCTGTCCAGCTCTGACAGCCTGTGGTTTTATGAATCATCCTCAAAGAAAACTTGCATGAGTGGGAGGAACCTGCCAAGATTGGGCCTTTCATTCTGAGTAATGAACTGAAACAGCAATGTGTTGACATCTGCTCTGCTCTTTCAGGAGAACTTGGACAAAATAATGCCTTTTTTCAGGGGGAAAGCACAAATGGTGAAATGCAGTGTTTTTTTGCCTTAAACAATATTGAAGTGGAGAACTCCAGCCTTCTTGAAGCCCAAAGGGGAACACACATTAGAATTCCTCATGAAGAAGGTCAGGTTGACCAGTTGTCTTGCTGCTGTAGGCAAAGAATACCAAAGATGTCCCTGCGCCTTAACCCCATTAGAGGAGAAAGGCTGGTGAGGACATTCTGATTGGTTCTTGAGGAAGAAAGAGGGCCTGTGGCCCTATGATTGGCTTTCTTGTCAATCCTGAAACATTTCTGGGAGATGGAACAAGCCCTGGCCACAAACACCTTGATCCCCCCCCCCCCCCCCGGTAACTAATGCTCTCATCTAACTTGTCGCCAAAAGCCAAAGGGAGCTTTGTCTCCATTGACCTTGAAGTTCTTCCCAAGAATCCACTCCAAGCCCCAGAGGCCATTCCCAGAGACCAGTTCCAAGTGCATTCTGAACCACGATGATGACTTTGGGTTCATAACAGAGCCTCCCTTTGAAGGGACAAGTCTGGGGGAGGCCAACCTGGGGAATCAAAAGTCCATTTCAGCCCTGTTATGCCAACATTACAGAGGATCCTAGAACTTCAAGATTGAAAGGGACTCTCAAGGGTGCCAGGCCCCATTCCCACCCTACTCAGAGTCCTACCCTCATCCCCCCAAAGGGTCTCCCTCTACCAGAAGCTCCATGAGAGCAGGCGCTGGGTCTCTCGCTCACCTCTGCAGGCCAGGCTGGTGCACAGTAGGTCTTAAGCAAATACATATCAGTCCCTCTGCACTGTCCCAGATAGTTCTCTCTTTTGTTGTGTTCGTGAACGGAGAGGGCTCCAGGGAACTGAGGCGCCTGTTTCTTCTTATCTCTGCCTTAAGAGCGAAGCAAGTTCCAGCTCACACACTCAGCAATGTACAAAAGGAACGCCCCACTGTAAAATCGTCCTTTGTAACAGGCTCCTCCTCCCTAGCTTTCCCAGGTTCTGAGGTCATCGAATCCTTGTGCTCCAAGTGTCAACAGTTGGGTGTGGGGGTGCTGTTAGAAGGAGAAACACTGGGGTCCGCAACATCATGAAGTGTTTCCCGCCGTCCTCAGTCTAGGACATTTGCAAAGCCATTTAGAAGCTGGGGTTCCACCCATATCGGTCCTCGCCTCTTTGAAGTCTGATTTCAACGTGGTTCCTGGTTTCTATTCTAGGATTAGTGAAGTCAGAGATGGTGTTAACAGCTGCCATTTAGTAAACAATTTGATTAGTCACTTCCTCGATGCCTGTGTTCCCCAGTGCTTGGTGGATCTTATAAATGATGATGGATGGATGGATGGATGGATGGATGGATGGATGGATGGATGGATGGAGCTGGACCAAGCCAGTGGATAGCTGCCTAGGGGCATTGCCTTGGGATGGGGTCTCAGAGGTAGCCTCCTGTCAGCTTAGCAAAAGGGTTTTTAGTGCTGATCTTTAGGACTCCAGCCTCCCTGTCTGTCTTGCCCCATCAGAGGAAGGAAAGTGATAACTTGGTTGCATTCTAATGTGTAAATATCCACAGGAACCTAAGGAGTAACCCCTCAGAGGGAAACATTATTAACGAATAGTACAGAGGCTGAGATGGGGATTAAAAATTGAGAAATGGAGCCCTAACCGGTTTGGCTCAGTGGATAGAGCATCAGCCTGCGTACTGAAAGGTTCCAAGTTTGATTTCGGTCAAGGGCATGTACCTTGTTTGCAGACACATCCCCAGTAGGGGGTGTGCAGGAGGCAGCTGATTGATGTTTCTCTCTCATCAATGTTTCTAACTCTCCATCCCTCTCCCTTCCTCTCCGTAAAAATCAATAAAGTATAATTTTTTTAAAAATTGAGAAATGGAAAAAGTGTATCAGCTACAGTCCCAACTGTGCTTAGAAACTCACAGGTAAATAAGCAGATAAGACAGAAAGTCACGTGGGCACACATGCTGCTATTCAAACTGCATAGGCTAGGATCTTACCACAGGATAGAGCAAAATTTGTGGGAGTTTAGAATTGGAGGCTATCAGGGAGGGCTTCTTGGAAGAGGGAGCATGTGCAAATGAATATGGAAAGTGGTAAAAGGCCACAGGGAGAGGGCATTCTCAACAGGGCACAGTGTGTGCAAAGCGTAGATATGGTCAACAGGAAGCAATTAAATGGGGCCTCATTTAGAAATAGAGCAGGGGGGTAAGGCTGGACAGAAAGGAATAAAGAATTATAGACTTTTAATTAGGAAAAGGTCAAAAATAGAACTTTTATTATTTCCTTCAATAAAATTGTGATGGGCTAAGATTTATCAATATCTGAGCATTTCTAGCCTCTCCAACCCCCCTCATTTCTTTCTCTGCTCTCATCCCTCCCCTCCCTGATTAAAGGGGGCTCTGGATTTGCCTGTTTATTTTGTTTCCTACCTTCTCCCTCCAAAGAAGGTCTTGTGGGGGTTTTTTGTTTGTTTGTTTGTTTGTTTGTTTGTTTTTTGCCTGACTGGCTTTGAGGACTTTTAGGATATATAGAGTATCTAGACCACTTTTAAGCAGTCAAGAAGTGGATAGGAGCCTTGGCCAGTGTTGCTCAGTAGTTGGAGCATCAGTTCCCACACCAAAGGGTCATGGGTTCAATTCCCCAACTAAGGCATGTACCTGAGCTGCAAGTTTAATCCCCGGCCCCAGTCAGGGTATATGCCAGAGGGAACCAATCAGTGTGTCTCTTTTACATCAATGTTTCCCTCTCTCTCCCACTCCCACCCTTCCTCCCTCCCTCCCTCCCTTCCACTCTCCCTAAAATTCAGTGGATAAAATATCCTTGGATGAGAATTAACCAAAAGAAAAAAAGTGGATAAGAGAGGAAAACATTTAGACAAGGGTTGTTGTGGATTCCATGTCCTCTTCATGATGTTTGAAAGTCATATGTAAAGAACATGAGTGATCTTTAAATGTTTTTAGGTTATGAACTGTATTTATTTGACAAAGTACCGTTTTTAGAATAGAGCACATGGTTATAGCTTTAACAGGGTTCCATTCTCTGCACATATATGCCGCTGTCTTTTTCCTCAAGGTCGTGAGCTCTCGGAGAACAGTGTTTAGTCTATCATTGTCTCCCCAGCACCCTGAGAATGGCCTGGCCCAGCAGAAGGGTTCGCAAACGTTGAACTAAAGTGTGGTTAAGTAATCCAGGGCTCAGGCAACTGACTCCACTCCAAGGAGGGTTCTATCCACTGTTCGTCAGAGGCTTTGCTCATAGTCTGTCTGTCTTTCTCTCATTGCAGAAGGCAGACCTGGCCGTGGCCCCCCTGACCATCACCCATGTGCGCGAGAAGGCCATTGACTTCTCCAAGCCCTTCATGACGCTTGGTGTCAGCATCCTGTATCGCAAGCCCAACGGCACCAACCCCAGCGTCTTCTCCTTCCTCAACCCCCTGTCCCCTGACATCTGGATGTACGTGCTGCTCGCCTACCTGGGTGTCAGCTGTGTCCTCTTTGTCATCGCCAGGTAAGGGCAAGGCCATGGCCAGAGCTCTGGCCCGAGGTTGGAGGTTTAGGGACGTCTCCACTCACCCACTGCTATGCATGCTCCCCTCTCCTTCTCTGAAGCTCAGATCCCTTTATGACCCTTGGGCTTGAGTCCCCCAAGCTTGAGTCCCCCACCCTTATCCTGCCTGGTCTGTGTATATGACTCTGAGGAAGCTCTTGCTCGCCAGGCCCTAGGAGCAAGCTTGGAGAGGCGAAGTCACTGCCCAGAGCTGAGTCGTCGGGGCCAGGCACCCAGTCCTGCAGACCCAGGTGCACTGGGTGGCCCAGAAGGTGGCTTGACACTTGAAAGAAGGACTGTGTCCATTTAATCCGCAACAGCAGGGGAAACAGTACCACACAGACGCACACACATGCACTCATGCAGAAACATGCATGCCCACCTCTCTGTAAGACACTGTCAATACCTTGCACATTTGGTTGTTCAAATGGAAGATGCTAGCACATCCTTGTGGTCGATGGTAGAAGGAGATAACAAGGGACACGATGAGCTCCCAGTTTGCCGAGCATCTAGTGCTTGTCAAGCACCGTGCTCTGTCCGTTACATCCATTGTATCAGTTACTTCTCACAGCCTCCCAGGGAGAGGAGCATCTGAGTCTCAGAAAGGCTCACACTCGCCAAGGTCATCCTAGCAATAAGTGAACTTGGGTCCCCGAGTGTTTTGTCTGTGACCCACATCTCTGGCCACCTGGACATCTGTCCTCTGCCTGGGCCCCAGCTCCCCCTCCCCTTCCCAGCTGGGTCCTCTGGCCCCTCCCTCCAGACCCCAGCCCAGCCTCTGCTCTGCTTATTTCCCTAAACCCTAACAAGGCACGAAGGGAGACCTCTGGAGAGGCCATTTGAGGTCCGAGGACTTGGTGTTTCAGCCTTTTTTTCTCCTGGGACTTCTTTGAAAACCTCTCCCCCACCCCACTCCCTTCACTCCCCCCCCCCCCCCCCCCCCCCCCCCCCCCCCCCCCCCGACACACACACACAGAGAAACAAAAGGGAAAGATGGCCAGACTGGATTGTCCTGCCTCTGAAGCCCTTTGCTGCCTGCCCACCTGGGGCTGCCTGTCTGCTCAGCCCAGCCCACAGCCCAGCCCTTGTCTCTAACGGTCTAACACGCCTTTGAAGGCCAGGAGCCACTCTGCAGCTCTTGCCATCATTGTAGCTGCTCCTGGGGCCTCTCAGCCCCCCATGGAAACAGCTCAGGTTTTCCAGCATCACTTCTGCCCTTGTGACGTGCAGCCTCCCCTCCCGCTCCTGTTCCTGGCCTGCTTCCCACCACATCCCTCCCCGCCAGGACAGGAGGAACCCCCTTCCCAAGGTTAGGCTGGGGAGACCTTTGGGGAGAGACGGGATTTCCGGAACTCCTGGAAGGATGACACGGGACACATGAGGTGAGAAGGGAGGAGCAAGGGCCTTGGCCACGGAGCCGCGTGCAGCACACAGTACAGTTGTCACATGGGGTAGCACTCACATAGCACAGTTCACACGCAACCTGTCGAAATCGCCTCAACAGTCCTGTGAGGTGGGTATAATTATCCCCACTTTACAGAAGTAGAAACTGAGGCCCAAAGAGGTGAAGCCATTGCCCAAAGTTACAAAGCTTTTTCCTGCAGAGTTAGGCTTCCAATCATGACCTTTCCGACTTTAAATCAGGGGTGACCCATGGAGGTACCAGAGGGAGCAGGAAGGAAGCGTGAGAAGGTGAAGCAGGCAGAGTGGAGGGAATCGGAGCAATGGGGATGGAAGCAAACCAGAGGCACACGCCTGGCGAAGGGGCCGCCACTACTCAGCTCCCACAGCTGCGCTCGGCAGGGTGCTGTGCCAGCGCTGCCGGGTTCGTGATTGTCAGAGAGATTCAGACTTCAATGTGACACCTCTTGGCTTTTATATGTAGCCACTCACTCGATTTTTGACACACTGTCGGGGTCAAGCACCGCACATCTGTATGGGGCATGTGGCCCGCGGGCCCCTTCTCCGTGTGACCTGTGTCCTTCGGGCCACTGCATGCTGGCTGCTGGAGAGCTGGACACAGCCGCCTGGAGCTGGGACCTGTGAAGGTGGCCAGTTCCCAGACCTTCTCCATGGCACGTGGTTCAGCGCGGACTGTCTGCCTTGCAAATGGCCTGGCCTGGCTCATGCCTGCCCAGCACCAGGCGTGGGCATTGAGTGAGGCCTTTTCCTGCCACCAGGATGTTCTGCTTCAGGCCTCACCGGCCATTCCAGCCCTTTGGGACCTTCCCCAGGGTCTCTCTGTCTCTCAGATGCTCTAGCTTCCCCACCCTTCATTTCCTCCGCGGGAACTTGGGCCACACACAAAGACGATGCCCCACCTGCCGGGACTGCTCCTCCTTAGAAGGCAGTGGGGGCTTAAAGTCACCATGTCTCCCTGTCATACATGCATTTGTATCTTCAGAGAAGAAAATCTGAAAAATCTGATAGTGCATTGTCCTCTCCAGGGCGGGTGGGATCCTGGAGTACTTTTACCTTCACGCTGTGTTCTATGCTGTTTGAGTACTTTGTGAAGAATGTGCTTTGCTTTGGTTTTTGCTTTAAGTTTTTGAGTTATATATGAATAATTTAAAAACATACATAAGTAACAAAAATAGTAATAAATAATGATAAATGAATAAATAATGTTACAAATCATTCAAAAGCTCATTCTCACTTTTCAAGATTTATATGATACGCCTGACCAGAGTGGCTTAGTGGGTTGAGCTCTGTCCTGTTCACCAAAAGGCTGCTGGGTTGATGCCTAGTCAGGGCACAAGACCAGGTTCCAGGTTTGATCACCAGTCGGGTCACCTAGGGAAGGCAGCCTATCAGTGTTTCTCTCTCTCTCTCTCCCCATCTCTTCTCATTCCCTCCCATCCTCTCTCTAAGCACGTTCTCAGGTGAGGATTAAAAAAATAAAAATTCATATAATACCCATAGAGCAAAAGGCTTCCCTAAAATTCCTCTGCCACTCTGACTTCCCTCCCCAGAGGAAAAGACTGATAATTTTTGGAATTGGATTCTTCCAGATGTTGCATATGCATTTAAATACAAATGTACATCAAGAGGTAGATAGCTGTGTCTTGTGGAATCTATTTACATAAATGCGATCCTATTGTTCTTATTTTTATCACTCTCTTTTCAACCAAACATGTGTTGAAGATCTTTCCCGTCCGTACGTCTAGAAGCATGGCGCCCCCCCTATCCGCGGCATGATATTTCAGAGCACGGTGTGGCACAATTGATTTCATCGTCCCTATCGAAGGACATTTCAGTTGTTTCCCGTTCTTTTGCTATTACAAGCCGTGCTTTGATAAACACCTCCGTGCGCTTCTCTTTATGCGCGTGGAGTCGTGTTTTTCCTAGGATGGATAATGAGTCGCAGAATTGCTAGGTTGAAGGGCCTGTGCACTTTTAATTTTAAGAGATGCTACTGAATTTCTTTTATAACCAGCAAAAGCCACTAACCATAAAGAACGAAGTCAAATGGCCCTGATTTCCCATCCCGGCCTCCCCAGCAGAACAATGAGGAAATGGATGCTCAAGTGGTCAGCACTTGGATGTTGGCTAAGCCACCAGCTGGTGTGACAGGGACACCCCTCCCTCCCGTCGCCCTGCAGCTCAGCCTCACGGCTCCCCTGTCCTCCCTGCAGGTTCAGCCCTTATGAGTGGTACGATGCTCACCCCTGCAACCCTGGCTCTGAGGTGGTGGAAAACAACTTCACTCTGCTGAACAGCTTCTGGTTCGGAATGGGGTCCCTGATGCAGCAAGGTATGTGCCCTCTCCCAAGGGGGCATCTCCACTCCCCAGGGGACCTCTCCTTCCTGGGTGTGTGGTGGATGGGCAGGCTCCGCCTTTATGGAGTCAGCAGAGTCAGCCCACCCTCCAGGACAGCCTCAGACCTGCTGAGCCATCACGGGGTTGGTAACAGCTGGACGCCCAGGTGTATGCCCTTGCCCCAGGGCCCTGCCCTTCACCACTGCTGTTTCTGGGCCAGCTCAGGCTCTAGGGTTAAAGCAGATAACTGCCCTTGCCCATGTCACTCGGGGCTCATCCCCAGTTCCTCCTGCTCCAACTGAGGTGGACATAGAGCATCCTTCTTACTGAGGCTGACCCACCAGTGGCCTCACCATCATAGCATCAGGCTGAACAAAGTTGGGCTGAGGAGGGGGAAAGTGGAGGCAAGGAGGCTGGATGGGAGGCCATTGCAGGAAGGAGATGGTGAGATCTGAACTGGGGTGGTTGCCATGGGGGTAAAAGACAGAGGTGGACTAAGAGGATGTCAGGATGCAGCAGGAACAGGACTCCATGGCTTCCGGACTGTGGGAGGGGGAAGGGCCATACCTGAGGCTGAACTTTAGCCTAAGCGCATGAGAGATGGGATACATGGAAGGACACCAGTCCTTCCGTCCTCTCAAGGGAGGACAGTGTACCTGGCCTTGAGCTGGTGGCCCACCCTCTGGAAACACGTGCAGCTGTTCCAGTATCTCAGAGAGCAGTGCATCTGCTCCAGCTTTGAAGATGTGGGAAGAGGCACCCTGGGCTGGAGGTGGCACTGGGAACCAGGCCCCCAGCCAGGAAACACCCTCAGGGAGAACGTGTGCCCATTGCTTCTGCCCATCAGTCCAGAGCCTCGTATCTTGGAAACTGGGGGGAACCCAAACCTCTAGGGTCCCCTTAAGAGACAGCGGGTGACAAGGGAACATGGCTCAGAGGGAGGAAGATCCCAAGAAAATGTCCTTGTCCCTCACTCATTCGTGTGTATCCTCAAAACCCAGCACAAATCCTGGTCCTCAGTAGACATCCACCAGCAGAGGCCTAATGGGTGGGTGAATGAGTGAGTGGATGGTATTACCCCACTGGGTCCTGAGTGCCCACTACCTGCCAAGCCCTGTGCTGGGCGCTTGAATAAAGAAGGATGAGGAAAAATAAATACTGTGCCCGCCCCCCTCCCCGATGATGTCCCATCTATGACAGAGCCCAGGGTAAGGGTCCAACGGAGCCTGGCAAAGCTCACCAAGCAAACGACTAAGTCATTCTCGCCTTGGGCCAGCTCTAGCTCCTCAGTCTGAGGGAGGGCCAGGCAGGTGGGGCTGGAGGGGAGCTAGCTGGTGAGGAAGCTGAGGAGCCTTGTGGGAAGTGACAGGCAGCTCTCAAGGGAAGTGCCTCAAGCTGTCCCACTATTAATGAGGTCCTGAAGCCTCACCTTGCTTCTTCGCCCATCATCTTTGCGCAATGACAGTTGGGAAAGACCTGGAAACCCCTCAGTGCAGTAATGGCCTCTCTCCTTCATCTCCTGCTGCTATTCAAAGCCCTGGCCCCTTGTGTATTCCCGAAAGGTTTTCATTAAGAGGGAGAAAAATCGTTGTGTATTTGAAAACCTCTCCCTTGAGTGATTTCTTTGATAAAAGAAAAAAAATCATCCATATCAAAGCAGACGCTTTTCAGATTGCAGGTCCAAATATTCTGAAAAGTTCAGGAGTCACTTGCTATTTAAATCTCTTGAAAGCCGCCCAGTTAATTACTTCAGTTAGAAGGTTTCGTCTAAATTGTGCTCCACACCCAAGGTCGGGGAGGAAGAGTTATCTATTTCTGCAAAGAGCTTCAAAAAAATGTTGATTTTCTCTTCCTGCAAAGCCCCGCATAGCAATCTTGTATTTGTATACCAATTGTATTTCCAACACAATTTCTCCTCAAATTATAGCATCGCAGCATCGCGGTATTTGTGCGAGGCTGAGAAGAGGGGGGATGAGTCCTCACGCTTTGCAGAGTCCCAGAGAGGGGCAGTGTCATATGGAGTGTCAGGAGCAGAATTCACTCCAGAACCCAGGGGTCCTGGCTCCCAGGTGTTCAGAACCTGGGGCCATCCAGGAATCCGTGGACATGCACTGGAGGGTCTGGCAGGCCTGTGAAATGCTGCGCAAGTGCCTGTGGTTCTAGAGCAGCAGTTCTTCAACTTCAGCCTGATCGGAATCACCTGGAGGGCTCACCAAGCCCAGGTTATGGGGCACCACCCCTGAGGTTACTGGTTTAGTAAGTCCTGGGATGGGGCCTGAGATTGTGCATTGCTAATGAGTTCCCAGGTGATGCTACTGCTGCTGGCCCGGGGCCCACAGTTTGAGAAACACCAGTCAAGGGTAAGGGCCTTGGCTTTCATTAGATTGTCAGCGGAGCCCACGACCCAGAGGACCAGAGCAGCCCTGGTCTGGACGTTGTCAGACACCAACTGCCTCTTCCCTTCTCCCAGGGTCTGAATTGATGCCCAAAGCCCTGTCCACACGCATCATTGGAGGCATCTGGTGGTTCTTCACGCTCATCATCATCTCCTCCTACACGGCCAACCTGGCCGCCTTTCTGACCGTGGAGCGCATGGAATCCCCCATCGACTCTGCAGATGACCTGGCCAAGCAAACCAAAATCGAGTATGGGGCGGTCAAGGATGGGGCCACCATGACCTTCTTCAAGGTGAGGCCCTCTCCCTCCCACTGCAGCACCACACACCTCCCCTAACCACACAGAGACAGGGCCAAAAATCCCAGGATTAGTCCCTCCCTGTTGGGGATCATTAACTTCTGAGAGTTACGGTCATGTGGCCACCTAGGTTGGTCCCAACATAGATCCTAGAAGTTTCCATACCTGGGACAAGCCGTGTGAGTGTGCATTCTTTCCTTCAATCATCAGGGGGCAGGTGGGGAGACAAAGCTGGAGGAAGAAGTGAGGCCAGATGCACAAACAGGCCCCAGGGCCAGTGGCATCCTTGCCCTTGACTTTGGGTCTCAGTGGCATCCATCCATCTCCACGAGGCTGGCCTGGGCTTGGGATGAGTGCTTTACCACTTAGAGGGCAGCAGGGGGCACGTGCCCCGCTTTTCCTCGGAAGAGAGTGTTTACAAACATTCCTGGGCATGTCACCCTTGAAGAATCCTGTGTCTGGAAAAAGCCACTGTCACCAGCTCGGGTTACTGCTCTTCTAGGAATCTGGCGGTGACTTTGCCGCTCCTCCTGCTTTGTAAGATGTTGGCGCAGTTCCCAATGTTTTTACACCTTCTGCTCGAGTAGCTGAGGGTTGACAGGCTGACCCTGAAAACCAGTCGCTGTAAATGTGTTTCTGGAAATTAAAGTGATAATAACAACAGCTACCACCACCGAGAGCTCACAGAGCGTCAGGCACTGTGTACATGGTTGCCTCATTTAACCTTCCTGACAAATCCTGGGAGTAGGTACTACGTCCACTCTACACATGTGGAAACTGAGGCTCAGAGTAGGCCAGTGACTTGTCTAAGGACTCACAGCTGACGAAGCCAAATGCTGACCCCAGTCTGCCTTCCTCCACAGCCCGTGGTTTAGGCCATGGTTCTCAGACTTGGGTGTGCATCCAAATCACTGGGAAGGCTGGGCAAACCCAGGTCGCTGGGCCTCACTCTCAGAGTTTCTGGGTCAGTGGGCCTAGGGTGGGGCCAAGAGTGTCCATTCCTA
The DNA here is from genome assembly GCA_004026665.1 of Murina feae. NCBI lineage: Eukaryota > Metazoa > Chordata > Mammalia > Chiroptera > Vespertilionidae > Murina > Murina feae. The sequence goes on along the minus strand of PVJC01000901.1, from coordinate 15,946 downwards.
ACAAGCTCCCGGGTGATGCTGCTGGTCCAGGGACCACACTTTGAGGACCACTGTCCCAGCTATTTCTCAGAAATGGTCAGGATTGGGAACTCGGGGCTCTAGGTCCATTTGTTCATTCATTTATGTATTAGTCAACTGCTCTCGATCAGGCTGAAAGTCTGGGGTATGTCCCTTTCCTCTGGGCCCTGGCTCCCTGCCCCAGCCCTTGCCTCCTTCCAGGCTAACCCTCTGAGTGAAGGGTTGAGCCTCCAATGGAGCCCAAGTGAGGAGAGAAGAAGAGGTTGGTGGGAAAGCCTGTCTCCTGGGCTCCGGAGCCCCACCAGGACTCGGTCCCACCCCTACTCCCCCGGTCCGTCCTTGAGGATGGAAGCACCTGCTTAGTGAAGAGAAAAGAGGGAAGAGGCAGGAGAAGGGCTCCTGTCTCAGGTGTTGCTACTGCCATTGTGAAGCAGCAGGCGTGGCCTTCCTAAGAGGTCACTGCCATTATTTAGAGTGAAGGAAAGAGAAAAGTGTGGTCATAGGCACATTAGCTAGTTCTCTGGGGCCCTAGCTTTGTTCATGAGTGTGAGCAGTATATGAGTATGTGTTACATGAATGTGTACATATAGCAATATGTGATACATGTATGTGTGCACACTTGTGCACATGCACAGAGTCTGCCTGTGTGGGAGTATGTGTGTGTGTGTGTGTGTGTGTGTGAGAACATGAGCATCTGCACATATGTGTGTGTACTGGTGAGCATATGTGTATATGTATCTCTGTGACCTGGGTGTGTGGATATGTGCTTATAAATGTCTACAAGTGTGTGCCAGGGTGTCTATATGTATATGTGTGTGAAGAATATAAGCATGTCCATCTGTTGAGACGTCCCCACGGGTGTGCCTAAATTAGTGTGAGTGGGGTGGATGTGCCTGTGTGCGTGTGATCGCTCATGTGTTGTGTAATGGCCCATTCGTGTGTGTGTAATAATAGCTTTTGTGTGCATGTGATGGCCCCTGCATGCATGTGTGTCTACGTGTGTTTGTAATGATCCGTGTATGAGTGTGCATGTATGCATGTGTGTGTGCGCGCGCGTGTGCCTGCTCGTGCCTATCCTCAGGCTGTGGCCCAGCCCTTTGACTGTGCCAGAGCCTCTCTCATGCATTACTCATGAGCGCGTCTCCAAGCAGGGCTCCCAATCAAAGGGGAGCGGCATAAATAAGGCCAGTGCAGGCTCATTGCCACTGATTGGCTGTCCTTGCCTCCCTCCATTCTAAGATGCTCAGATCAGCTTCCCAGAGCCAAGTCCCAGCTCCCCACTGAGCCGCTGTCCCCGGCATCAAGCAGCACCTCCCGCAGCCTGCTCCGCCCTCACCCACCTTCTCTGCAGATGGCACAGTGAGGAGGACATGGAGGGACTCAGATGCTGCCGCCTGGCTGAGAGGCTGGGGCTCCAGGGCCTGTCCTCATCAGGGCCTTCGGCCAGAAACAGCAGCTCCATGACTCCCAGCAGGACCAGCGCCACTTGCGTACTCTCCTGATCCCCAGTTAATTCCTCTCGAAGTCTGGCCTTCCTGTCTCCTGTTTTCATTCCAGTGACTCTCTCCTTGTCCCGCTCCCTTTCGTTGGCAGCAGCAGTGGGACTGCTATGTAGGTGGAGAGGACCTAAGTGTGGGTCCATTAGCCCTGCCGCACACGAGGAGCTGAAAGCACACAGCACCCTCCCTAAAGATCCCTGGATAAACTTACTTCTCCCTGCCCCTCTTCCCTCCATAGTCACACCTCCCCCATCCTAGGCCAGGTTATGGCCTCATTGTCACTTTCCAGTTAGAGCTGGAAGAAAAGCTGAGTTTCACCTAGAGAAACAGAGAGGCTGGGTGCTTGGCCCAGGATCACACAGCAGATTGGTGATGGAACTGGGACATAAGGTCAGATATTCTGTCTGTATACGAAGTGTCCTCTCTCACACCCACTCTAGGGTCTTCTTCTGGAGGGGTTGTCCCTCCCCTGCCCGTGAGTGTACATGGCCAGGTTGGCACTGGGTTTGAACAGGCATCAGTCAGTGCCAGGAGCACTCACAGGATGTCCAGGAGACAGTGGCAGAGTCAACAAGAATGGCAACGTGTATTGAGTACTTGCTAGGTGCCAGGCTGTGTTCCAAGCACTTTGCCTGTACGTGGCCCCTTATTCACAGGGACGTATTCCAAGACCCCCAGGGGATGTCTGAAAGCACAGATAGCATGGAACATGCAAGTACTCTGTTTTTTCCTAGACATGCATGTAATTTACAGCTTCTCGTTGGCATATCCAAATCGGTAGCATCACTAGGCACTTTGGGGCCATTATTAAGCAAAACGAGGGTTGCTCAAACACACGCGCTGTGACAGCGTGACTGTCAGGCTGGTACCTGGGACGGCTACTCAGTGGCTAGTGGTGGAGCATATGCAGCGTGCGTATGCTGGACAAAGGGACGACTCGCGTTTTCCACAGGACGGGGCAGGAACGCTCGAGATTGCACCACACTACTCAGAGCCATATGCAATCTAAAATGTATGCATCACTTATGTATGGAGTTTTCCATGTAAGATTTTAGGACCATGGTTGACCGTGGGTAACCAAAACTGTGGGTAAGGGAGGACTATTGTATTCACTCAACAGCGTTAGAAGGTCGTAACTGTTATTACCACCTCCATCTCCCGCATGATGAAAGTAGCCTCAGAAAGTACCCCGAGTTAACACTGACTTGCCCAGCATCAAGCTGGCGAAAGGCAGAGCTGGGATTTGAACCCAGGCCCTCTGGCTCTAGTGCCTGTCCTCTTTGTCACTGTGTCCATAGCACCTCCCTACAGAGCCAGGCAGTCCAGGAGTCATTTGGGCAAGAGTGAAGAAGCCACGATCAGTTGAGCCAGATCCCCAGCCTAGACCAGTTGCTCAAATAATAAATGAGACTGTCTGTCTGATAACCAAGTGTGTCTGTATCTGTGTGTGTATGTGTGTGTTCTCGCGTGCCCTTGTTGAATGAAAGGATGGAATAAAAGATGACAGGAGCCGAGTAGGGCACATGCAGGAGGCCTGTTGAGGACAGAAGCCAAGCAGGGGGCACCCCTGAGTGTCCCAGAGTCCAGAGCAGATGAGCGTCAATGCTGAGGTTAACCCGTGTTCCTGCTCAGGCTGCAAACCCCCTTAAAAAGCCCCTGAACTGAGAGTAGAACTCAGTGAAGAGAATCCATTTCTGTCCAAAGACAATGGCAGGAAGTGGGGTGTTGGGCTCTCTCAGGGGAGCTCCCCTCCCCCACCCTGCAGCCCAGGAGACGCATGGCTGGAGGCAGCCCCATCGTTCCAAAGGAAACTTCATTTGAAGAGTTGTCAGGAGCAGCGGACATCACAAACGGCGTCTCCCGTGTTGTCCTCCCTCCGTCTTGGAAGATGAAAATTAATTAGGAGATGAAACAGGAGGCCTTTGAAAGCACCGCTCGGCTGTAACACTGTGTAGGCAAAATAGAAAGGAGGGCGTTGGGGAAGCGGGCTCTTTGTGGGCGGGCTGGGCAGCTGTGAAGGGAGAAATTATCAGAAGACAGCTTCTCCCAAGAGTGAGCCCTCTTTGGTGTTGGGGTGGGGGAGGCACAGCACAGGAGAGCCGCTTCAGAAAGGGGTGGGAGCTAGGGGCCATGAGTTCTAGGCTCTCTGGGTCCCTGGCATTGCCAAGCCCTCCCCCTTGCGCAGTCTTGCCCCATCCCAGCACCTGAGTCTGGAAGACACTTGGGAGAGGTCATTCAGTCCACCACACCCCCCTCTCAGCTGCTCGGCACTCTCCTGTGAGCTGGAGGGCTCAGGGGGCACCCCTGACCTCAGCCTCCGTTTCTCCTGCTCCGGTCTGCTGGCCTCTCTGATGGTGCCTTCTCCCTGTTTTCCATCGACAGTGGGGTGGGAAGACCAAAATGCAATGACCAGGCGGAGCTTGGTGGGGTGCCCCTGGCACAGTCAGGTTGCATCCGTCTTAAAGTAAGACAGACCAGGACTGGAGTCGTGGGTGTTGTCTCTTCTGGGTGACCTTGGGCAAGTCACGTCACTTCTCTGAGCCTGTATTTGCTCACCTGGATGACATGGATACTGGTTCCCACCATATGGCCATTAACAAGAGGATTCACTGAGCTGCCGTGTGTGCAGTGGTTAGTCTTGGTTTTCTCATCTATGAAATGGGTGTAATAATAGTACCCACCTCCTAAGTCCCAGGCTCTCTCCTCTGGATGCTGCTCCAGTTGGCTGGCCCAGCAGATGGGGAAGCAGGCTGGACCCTTTTCTCCTATTGCCCCAAAGTCCCAACAGTGCATTGGAAAGAGTCCAGGCAGGACACGTGGAGACTTCCCATCCTCCCAGGTCCTTCAGGACTGGGCCTTTGGGGAGGTTGTGGTGCCTCTGTCACAGGATGGCCGTCTGCCTCTGCACAGAGCTAAGCACTTGAGGAGGTACCCAGAGGCCAGAACAGAGCAGAGCCAGAGTGGGCAGAGGAGCAGTGACGGGGTGGGCGGGGAGGGGGAGGAGGAGAAGGCCAGTGATGCCGGCAGTGATGGGAAACACTCAGTTACTGAGGACCTCTCTGTGCCTTGGTTTTCTCATCTATGAAATGGGTGTAATAATAGTGCCCATCTCCTATAGTTATTGATATGATTAAATGGGAGAATTCACAGAAACAGCTTGGAACTGTACCTGACACGGTACATATGCCATAAACACTATTTTTATTGTTGATTGTTGAAACCGGTGATACACAGGCCTCTTCAGCCCACAGAGGAGATCTTCGCATTTAAAAAATTCACATTTCCAGCTTCTTGAAAATGTGAAAGACGAAGCATCACAGAGCCGGCTCTTCCACGAAGCAACAATTGTCAGGAGCTAAGAGCCGATGGCTCTCTCCAGTTTATCAAAATTCCACTCAACATTCTTTACTTACTACAATGCCGCACATGGCTCCTATCAGCGTGCGCTGAGCATTGTGTCATTATAATCTATAGCAACTCTGTACTACAGAAATCATTGTCCCCAATTTCTAGGTGAGAAAACCGAGCCTTAAAGAAAATTAAAGAGCCTTAAGAAAAATAATGATTCCAGGCACATTGTGAGCACTTTGTAGGCCAGGCTCTGTGCTAAGCTAGCCCCCATTTTACAGATGTGCAAAGCGAGACTCAGAGATGTGATGTCGCTTGCCTGTGGTTACAGGAGGAGCTGGCATTTAAAACCAGAGTTTATACAGTGGTGCTGACCCCTCCCACCACCACCTCCACCTCCACCACCTCCACCCCAGTCTGCAGCCCTCACCTCCTGACTCAGAGGCATGCGCAGACAGCAGGGGCTGCTGCTGGGCAGCCTGGGGGGTCAGCAGTCTGACCTGGCCAGGCAGGCAGAGGCGGCGGACTTAGGGAGACCTCTTGGTTCCCACAGAAATAAACCAAGAGACATGATTAACTGCTTGAGTAGGAAGGTCCAATGAAGCCAAAGACTCCACACTCAGGGATAAGAAAGCTAATTACTGTGGGAAAGGTCTCCTTCCCAACATGGAGACTACGCCCCGTCTCACAAGGAGTCACATTGCCACGTGCTCCCCGGGATTCAGCGCCCTTCGGAATTGATATATTTATATACATACGTACATACATTTTCTTGTACAGAAATGTTAAATTCTTAAGATTAAGTATCTTCGGTTGGGGAAAATCAATTTATTCCTTTGAAAAGGCTGCAGTGGAAAGTCATGAGCCTGAAACGTCCTCTCTTGCCAATTTTACTGATAAAAAAGTCTCTTCATCCTGGCACATCTCCCTGAATGGCTGCTCCAAACAATTCCATTAATTGATTTGAGTGACTGGCCCCGAAGCAAGGCTTATTAAGGCTCCCGGCGGGGCTGGGGCAGGCAGGATGACTCAGGAGCCGTAGGTGTGTGAGACTCCATTCCCTGGTGGTGACCACAGCTCGGTCCAGTGACAGGAGCTCAGGCCTCCGGTGGCCGGGCCCAGGGAGACGGGAGAGAGGCCTGAGATTCCAATCCCTGCTTGTCTCAGGCCAGAGGGAAGCTGTTCGGGGCTGTGTCCGGAATCACAGATTCACAGGACAGAGCGTAAGAGGGACAAGGACGGTGAGTTGGGGGTGTGTGTGAATGGGGGCCCAAGATTTAGGACCAGCACAGTGGGTGGTCATTCCAGGGAAGTGGATTCAGACCCTCTGCCTAAAGGTGGCCAAGGCAGTAACTTTGCTGACACTGGAGCTGGCAGAGAAGGACCTCTTGAAACCAGCATCACCTAATGCTGGCTTCCTGCCTTAGTGTCGCTTCTCACCTTAACTGGCCAAACTCTCTGGCGTCCTTTCCCATCTTCCTCATTCTGTTCCTTTACCCACTGGAGGCTTTTATGTGTCTTTCCAAAAAGCCTATCAGCCTCAACACTCCCTGCAGCCCCCAAAGGAAATGTCTCCTTCTATGGTTAGTGTTACTGGAAAGAGCATGTGTCTTAATGTCAGACAAGCGTATGTATAGGAGGAATGGGGTGTTGGAGGGAGGAGTTTGTAGAATAAGGAGAAGTTCTTACCGTATTCTGAGATGCAAGGAGTAGGACAGGGCTTCCTGAATGATTCATTGTCAAGTTGCTTCTGCCAGGCTTGAGATTTTACCAGTGGCTGACTGAGTGCACGGGGAGTGAGTGGGTAACATGGGTGAGGTGGAGAGGTGGAGAGGTGGATGGATGGATGGACAGATAGCTGGCTAGATGGATGAATGGAAGGGTAAATTGGGAAAAGGCTAGGTGGGTGGTCACATAGTTGAATAAATTAGTATATAGATAGTGTGTGAGCAAATGGATGAGAACATGAACATGATAAATGAGGGGATGATGTGTGTGTGGATGGATGGATGGATGGATGGATGGGTGGATGGGTGGATTGCATGCATGCACTGGAGTGTAATGGAGCCCTGGTACCCAGCTCTGGTAGAAGGAGAATTCAGAAAGCAGGAGGGACCTGGATGCAAAAGGAGCTGAGGTGCTGGAGTCACTGAAGGGAGAATAGTACTTAGTTACCATAACCAGGTGGGTAGAGTATCTGGAAGCTGGAATGATAGGTCTTCCATGGGATGATTAAAGGAATAGTTAGAATTGATTATCTGAAAAAACAACCATTGGGAACAGAAATAGCTTGTGTGAGTATGTGTGTAAGGGAGTGTATCAGTTACCTATAGCTGTGTAACAAATGACCCAAAAGTCAGTGTCTTAGAACAACATTTATGACCTCACAGTCTGTGAGTCCTCTTGATTCATTGTCTCATGAGCTACATTCAAGGTGCTGGCTAACGCTGCTCCACTTCCAAGCTCCCCCACGAGGCTGTTGACAGGATTCAGTTCCTCCTTGGCTGTTCTCCACTGACCATTAGCTGGAGGCTGTCCTTCATTCCTGGCCATGTGGGCCTCTCCATGGGGTGACTCACAGCATGGCAGTGACTTCCATCAGGGCAGCAGGCAAGAGTGCAAGCAAGATGGTAGCTCAGTCTCACTAACCTAATTTCTGAGCAACATCCCATAGCTTTGGGGTGAGGGGAGGGGCGGTCAAAGTAAGCCTGTGCATCCAGCCCCCATGTAGGGGTAGGGGATGACACAAGGTCATGAGCCCCTCGATGGAGATCACTGGAGCCATACAGAAACTTTCTGCTACAGAGAATCTGAGCAGGAAAAGCAGCACAGTGGAAAGGACCTGAGGGATAAAAGAAGCTGGGGGGTCTGAATATCAGAAATTATCTAGAAAATAAGAAATGTCTGGGGAATCAGAAGAGCTGGAAATTGGGAATGTGTTTAAGGGTAATAGTAGCTAGTAGGGGATGGGCATTGGGGCTGCAGGAGAAGCTGAGGTGGAGGAATAGCTGAGCGGATGGACTAGCTGGAGAGCACAGAGGGTCTGGAGGCAAGAGTTGCAGAAGCAAGAGAGTAACTATGGAGGTGGAGTAGCTGAGAGCAGGAAGAGCTGAAAATAGAACAGGCTGAGACCCAGGAGGAGCTGGGAGCGGCCAGCTCGCAGCTCTGGTGGAACCATTTAAGTTCCAGGCATCTGAGCCCTTCCAAGCCTTTGGCTTTGGGGGTAGATAAACTTGCAGGTAAGGAGGGGCTACTTGTCTGTGAAGGTGCCCCCAGATCCTGTGGCCAGGAGCTATCCCTGGTACTTGATAGAATCTGGGCTCAGGTGGAATTCCAAGTGGGTTCCTGCCTGCTGCTTCAGAGGCCTCTCCTCCTCCTGGCGTGCCTGCGTCTCCAGGAGCCACTGTCAGAGGGGACAGTCCTTATGGAGCTAGGGAGCACCCCACCTCTCCCCACCCCCACTGCCCCAACTCCTGGAAGTTTCTTCGCCGTCTCCTGCCCATCCCCAGCCCCGCACCAGCCTGTTTGAGCACACCCATGCCATCATGCACAGCGGAGCTGGGCTGGGTGCCAGTCAGACAGGCTGACATCACAGGCGCAGCCAGACTTGGAAACTGCCGGGTACAATGGGGCCCGCAGAGCCACCTGCTCCCCTGGGATCGGCGTGGGCAGGGCTGACAATCCCTGCTCAGAGCAAGCAGCTGGCACCCTGAAATGTCCCAAGAAATGTCAGGAAGTTCATGCACCCAGTCTGCCCAGTCTCCTCAGCAGCAGGGGGCATTCAGTGTCAGCCCCCTCTCCTGGCCCCAGTGCCCACTGACTCTCTCCAGCCAAGCAGCCTAAGCACAGCAGCCCGCCCACAAGCCTGGTCCTAGGGATGCTGGTTCTATCCATGCAGCAGCATCTAGCCCAAGATGCTCTGGGGGCCAGAGGGTAGGGAGCCTGCAGACACCTGCTCTGATGGCTCCCACTCCACTCCCCATTCTGCAGTGCTCACTCTACTTCTCTGTCACTGTAATGAAGTGGAACAAACAGAAACCCTCATCTTGGACAAAATCTTGCCCTGAGACACAGTACACAAGAGAGGCCGCTGTGGCTGAAGTAGGGGTTGGGAGGTGGGGACAAAACCTGCCGAGCTTTGCCCTCATCGGCATCCACTTCTCCCTCTCTCCCTCACGATAGTTTCTGTGAGGCCATGCAAGTCAGTGGTTAGGAGCATGGGCCCTGGAGCCCGCGGGTCTGGGTTTCAAGCCTGGCTTCACCACTTAGTATCTGAGTGACCTTAGGAAAGTTCCTTAGTCATGCCTCAGTTTCCTCACCTGTAAAATGGGGCTAACGTACCTACCTCCTACGATTGCTGTGAAGACTCAATGAATAAATGCAGTGAGGCCCTTAGAACAGGGCCTGCACATGTAATCATTCAGTAAATATTAGAGAAAGGACGTCAATTTTTTAAAAGTCAGTGTGAAAACCACCTGTGCCACAGACAAGAGTCAAGGGTTTCCAGACGGGGGGCCTACATCTAGCTCTTGGCATTATCACCTCCTGGCTGTGTGCTTGGGAAATGCCCTCCCAGCCTCAGTGTCCACATCTGAACAATGGGTGGCACTCCCTCACCCTGAGGACTGTAGACAGAGTCCCATGTGCTGAGCCCTGCTAGGCAAGGTCCCAGTGTGCTCAGTAACTGTGTGCATCACCCTCCCCTGCGGCCCAGAAATCCAAGATCTCCACCTTCGAGAAGATGTGGGCCTTCATGAGCAGCAAGCCCTCGGCGCTGGTGAAGAACAACGAGGAAGGCATCCAGAGGACGCTGACGGCCGACTACGCGCTGCTCATGGAGTCCACCACCATCGAGTACGTCACCCAGAGGAACTGCAACCTCACCCAGATCGGGGGCCTCATCGACTCCAAGGGCTACGGCATCGGCACGCCCATGGGTGAGCGAGGGGCCGCATGTGGGCGCCACGGGGCAGGACTGGCGAGGCCCTCCCATCCACTCCCACACACAGTCTCCTGCTCCTACTCCCAGCTCCTCCCACTGAGCCTGGCAAGGTGGCATTTCCTCAGCCCAGAGATGCAGGGGTGGAGCCATGTACCTTGCAAGGTCATCCCCAGCCTAAGCAGAGCACTGGGGCCAACACAGAGGTGGCGGCAGTCCAGAGGTCATGCCTTCTCTTCTTGGCCTCACTGTTGAGGCAGCCCAGACAGTGGTTCATAAGCAAGACTCCTGCCCCAGGTGAGGGCCCTTCCGCCCGCCAGACGCCCTATAGAAAAAGAGGCTTCTGGCAGTCGGGTGCCCCTTTTAGGAGCTGACCAAGAGGGCCAGCGATGGCGCTGACACCGACCAGGTGGGCCGCGCGCCGCTGACATGTGTCTCGCTTCCCGAATCAGGCTCCCCGTACCGGGACAAGATCACCATCGCCATCCTGCAGCTGCAGGAGGAGGACAAGCTGCACATCATGAAGGAGAAGTGGTGGCGGGGCAGCGGGTGTCCCGAGGAGGAGAACAAAGAGGCCAGCGCCCTGGGGGTCCAGAAGATCGGCGGCATCTTCATCGTCCTGGCCGCCGGGCTGGTCCTGTCAGTGCTGGTGGCCGTGGGCGAGTTCGTGTACAAGCTCCGCAAAACAGCAGAGCGAGAGCAGGTGAGCCCCGAGCACAGGCCCCTGCACCCGAGAGGGAGGGAGGGAGGGAGGGAGGGAGGGAGGGAGACAGACAGACGGAAGAACGGGGCTCATGCTGGGGTCACACCTCCTGCGCGCCAGGCCTAAGGGAGTATCTGACCCCATCCTCATCAGAGCCCACCCTGCATCCCATCCAGCAGGAAGCCCGCCAGGCCCACCTCTGCTCCAACCCTGAGCAAACCTCCCGTCATGGTGGTTCATGCCAGGCCAAGCCCGGTCATCTCCAGCCGGACCACGCCACAGCCCCCGGCCTGGCCCTCCTGCCTCCACACTTCCGCCCTGCCACCCACCCTCCACCCACAGCCAGCACCCTGTTTAGAACTTGATTCAAACCAGGCCATTCCCCTGCATAAAACCCCGCAGGGTAATTAGGGGAGCCGGCGATGGTTACACGGGGGCTCATTATCCTGTTCTCTCTCCTTCTGCATGTGTTTGGAAATTTCCATAATCAAAAGTTTAAAAAAGAAAAGGGTTAAGAGAGAGGTTTGGCCCAAGCGCTCAGATGGGAGAACCTAGACGCCGCCTGTCTGATTAATTCAAGCGTGGCTCTGGGTCCTGGGAGCAAATTAGAATCACAGGAAGAGCGCTTTTTAAGTGCTCATGCCCTGGCCTGCCTCTCGGAGACTCCGTTTTAATTGGCCAAGGCGTCTGAGGAAAGTGTGGGCACCTGAGCGGGGAAGGCCGCTGTGCCGGGGAAGCGCCACGAAGCTCAAAGCCGCACAGGCCGGTGTGGAACGCGGTGGTCGTTGAGTCGTGTGTGTGTGTGTGTGTGTGTGTGTGTGTGTGTGTGTGTGTGTGTGTGTGTAGGGTGGGGGGGGCGTTAAAAACAGGCAGCTTTGACATCTGTCCCAAATGAAACGGCGTCCTCTCTGACCAGGAAGCCTGAGTCAGCAGTGCACCCCCAGGAAGTGGCCAAGGATGCGTGTGGTTTTGTTTTCAAAGGTGTTCATTGACGTGTTAATTGTTTTGTAAAGAAAAGAAAGAAGAAGAAAAAAAAAAACACAGGAAAAAAAAACAAAATGTCCAATAATCAGGAATGGCTGAAAAAATACATTTAAAGAAAAGAAAAAAACTCCTTAGGAATTTCCATTATAACTGGAATGAGCTCCAAATTCCACCTCAAAGCCTCCGGGTTCTGGCCCTTGCCCACCCCTCTGACTTCCCGCTGCCTTCCCCACCCCTCTTCTCTGCTGCACATACATCGGCCTCCTTTTGCGTCCTTAACGCACCAGACGTGTTTCAGCCATGGGCCTTTGCACATGCTGTCCTCGCACCTGAAATGGCCTCCCCCCCCCCCCGCCCACCCTCTCCCACTTCCATCTTCTCGGCATCTTCTGCTCATTCGGTTTCAGCTCAAATGTCACCTCCCAAGTAGCCTTCTCACCTGTTCCCGCTCCAAACCCTCTCTGTCCCCTTCCACTGCTTTATTCTTAACAATAGTTATCACTGAAAGTATTTGTTTGCATGTTTGTTATCTGTTTCCAGTCCATCATTAGACCATAAGCTCCCGAGGACTGGGACCTTACCTGTCATTTCCCTGCTGTAAGCCTAGCACCTAGAATGGTGCCTGGAACATAGTAGGGGCTCAATAAATATTTTCAGAATAAAGAGAGGGAGGTGAGGGTGATGTCCTGTGTTTCGTGGGGGAACAGGAGGAAGCTTGGACAGGTACTGGTTCCCTGGTCTCACTGGGCAGCAGTGGTCCCCACTGCCTTCCAGTCAAGTTGCAGGACTACCTCTGCCATCATACATCTGCAGGCAATGCTGCACTTTTGCTGTTGCTGTCGGTACTCACAGGGACCTAGACCAGAGGAGGCCACTGCCACTCAACTGCCCTGCAGGGGCCTATCTCCCCTTAGTTGAAGCCCTCCACACTTTCAAGTGTTTCTTGAATCCTGACTCTGAGCCAGGACTAGTGCGGAGACTGGGCTCATGTGGGGGGCAGGGTGGAGCTGACTGGTTCCTGCTCTCAGAATCTAGTAGAGAAAAGTCAGATAGGTCAACTCCTCCAACCTTAATGTATATGCCAGTCAGAGCCTCAGTGTGCTCATCTGTAAAATGGGGGTAAGATGATACTACCTGCCCTACTATCTTTTTTCTTTTCTTTTTTTAATATATATATTTTTTTATTTCAAAGAGGAAGATAAAGGGAGAGAAAGATAGAAACATCAATGATGAGAGAGAAGCATTGATGGGCTGCCTCCTGCATGCCCCCAAGGGGGATCGAGTCCCCAGCCCAAGCATATGCCCTTGACTGTAAACAAACCTGGGTCCCTTCAGTCTGTAGGCCGACACTCTATCTACTGAGCCAACCCGGGTAGGGCTTACTCTCCAAACAAGAACGTGATGCTCTAGGCTTCTACACACACTGGTCATCTTGCAGGGGGCAGAGGGTGGGTGGGATGAAGGGGTGACAGAGACCTAGTGGCCTTAGCACAGGCACGGGAGGAAGAGCAGGACTTGGCTGGAATTGCAGGGCCAGGCCTCACCCATCTACTCTTTCCATCTCGCTCCCACTGCAGCGTTCCTTCTGCAGCACTGTGGCCGACGAGATCCGTTTCGCCCTCACCTGCCAACGTCGGGTCAAGCACAAGCCACAGCCTCCCATGATGGTCAAGACTGATGCCGTCATCAACATGCACACGTTCAATGACCGCCGGCTCCCGGGCAAGGACAGCATGACCTGCAGCACATCACTGGCCCCCGTTTTCCCCTGAGCACCGGTAGGGTGGGGACCGCAGGCCTGGGGACAGGGTGGAGGAAAGCAAAGGAGACTGGAAGGAACATCCCTGTTCCCACACTGGGCTTGGGGACCGGAGCTGCTGCCTGCCCATTGGGCCAAGAGCCCTCTGCCCTCACCCACCGGGAAACCAGCAGGTCCCCAGGCCAGCTGCTTGAGCTTCATCTCCTCTTGTTTCTTCTGCGGGTTTGCAAAGCTGCCAGCCGAGACAGCCAAGGCCAAAGGAAGCACATGCCTCTCTCAGGCCACGCTCACCTGCGCCTCCACCTTCCTCCACAGTCAGAAGTTTCTGCCACGGCCCTGCAGGGGCCAGAGAAAATAGCTCTTTTATTGCCACTCCTTCCCCATCAGCCCAGAGCTCCTGGGGCTTGACTATGAGACCAGAGACACACACCCTGGACATGGCAGGGGTGTTCTCGTTTGGCTGACAGTGGGACAGTGGAAGCTACAGATAGAGGATGGTCATCCACATGCCTGGGCAGAGGGAAGACCTCATCCCACGGGGGCTGCTCACAGGCTTCTGAATTCCTGGATTTGGCACCAACCTTGGTGTCCCCTGATTGGGCAAAGTTGAAGGCAGAGAGCCCCACAGGGGAAAAGGAATTTGGGGTCTGGGAGAGGCTGCCATTTTGAATTCTATGGTCAATGTCCAATGGCTACACTTCTTTAGGGGGAGGGGAGTCAAAGCAAGCTCTTCTCCACTTTCTGGCCAGGGGAGAGGCGACCCCCTGAAACTCTCAAAAAGGACACCCAGAGACTCAGCCAACATTTGAGGCCCAGAGGAACAGTGGGTTCCATGGAAATCCCATAGGCCTTCACGTCATGGGATCTTATTTTGCTGGTTACCAAGCTGTTTTTCAGACCCTGATGGCATAAGGGAGCTTGGGCTGCTTGCCATCCACTCATCAGCGACTTCCCATTGCTGGCCATTTGGCCTTAAGATCCTTTGTCATCCTGGGAGAACAGTAGGCTAGATCAAAGTGAAAGTTGAGTCACCCTTCCTCAAAAGAGGGGTCCAGGTCCCAGGCACAGGCTAATTTTGGGGTAGATGGACAAACTATAAGGGCCCTAAAGAACTCTTGGCCTCCTGGTCTTACCAAACCTAAAGATACTCCCCAAAAAGGAAGTTTTGGGGGCAGGATATCATGGCTGGTAGAGGTCCCAAAGGTGGGAAGATAGAAGCTGCCTCCTGGAGAATTAACCAAAGACCCCAAACAAAGACACAAGGTCATCCTGGAGCCTGGTCTCTTGTCCAGAGCAGCTGGGACCTTGTAGGGCTTAGAGATTTGGCAGAGGAGAAGGAGGAGTAGGCGGGGTACCAATGAGGGGTAGACCAGATGGTCTGTAGGTTCCAGTCAGCTGTGACAGATGTTCTAGGGGTCTGTGACTTCAAGCATTGGGGAAAGAATGAGACATGGAAGGTTTAGGAGTCAAGTGTCCTTAAAGAGAGCCTGATAGGGCCAGTAGGGCTTCCCACCATCAAGGGCAGAGGGCAGTCTTCCAGCAGGGGACAAGGATTGAATCTGGACAGGGACCCCCTCCCACCCCTCTCCTGTTTCTGCTTGAGGAGCCTGGTTAGGAAAGAGCTGCATTTAGGTCTCAAGGATCTTCTCAGCAGGGAGGGGAGGGTAATCTCTACCTCCCCCAGGGACTTCCAAAGCAGGAGAGCACAGTGGGCTCATGTACAAGTACTTCCCCTCCTACAAATCAGAGTCACTCCAGCAGGCTGTGTGCACGAGAGGTAGGAGAAGAGGCCAGACATGCAGTGTAGCCAACACATGTAACAATAGGAAAAGCCATGCTGTCATAAGCTCCTGGGTGCAAGAGTGTGTGGTGCATATATGTGTATCTGTATCTTTGTATGCGAGAGTTTTCGAGCTGGAAGATAAGGACAGATTTGGACATATACAAAGTCCAGGGCATGCAATAATAGGGAATCCTTTGAGTTCTGGTGTGTGTGTGTGTGTGTGTGTGTGTGTGTACACATGTGTCATGTGTGTGAATTGAAAATGAAGGAGACAACTGTGGACAAGCAGCAGAGCTCCATACATGTAAAAGCAGGAAAAGCCATGTTATAATGGGGTGCTGTGAGTGTGTGTGTGTGTGTGTGTGTGTATATATATATATATATGCCTGTGTGTGTGCATGTGCATTTGTGCACCAATGACAGAAAGTAGAGGACAGAATAAAACCTGCAGCTTTGCCAAATATGTTTTAAAGGAGAAGCCATGTCATCAAGGGATCCACATGTGAGTATGTGTGCACAGGTGTATGTGGGCTCATGTGTGCAGCAGAGAGTGGGAGAGAGGACAGAACCAGACAGACATGCAACAAGGTTCATGCATATCATGTGTGAGAAGCCATGAGGAACTGGAGTTTGTGAGTGAGTGTATGTTCAAGCACACACATGTTACAGCTCACTACAGGAGCAGAGATGGACAATCAGGAGGGCAGAGAACCAGGGTCTGTTGACACTTCTGTCATGAGGAGAGATCTTTTGTCACAAGATTTGCAAGACTGTCTAGGCATGGGCACAGGGAGACTGTCAGGCATGGGCACAGGGAGACTGTCGGGCATGGGCACAGGGAGACTGTCGGGCATGGGCACAGGGAGACTGTCGGGCAAGGGTATAGGGAGACTGTCGGGCATGGGCACAGGGA